>APFE030443136.1:0-17124 GCA_000404065.3 Pinus taeda | reverse complement strand
TGTGTCAGTGTCACTTGTTTTAAAGAGGAGATTAAAGAAAGATTGTTCGGTCACTGTGCTACTTTCTCCTTGTGTGGAAGACCTAGGAAAGTACTTCTTCTGCGATTTATACATTAATAAAGTTTGCCTTTCGATGGGAGTAAGTCTCTGTCCTAACTATTTTTTATCCTCTAATGCTTGTATGATGACTTCCTCAGCTGGTGTTGAATTCCTTAAAGAGTCTTCTCCTGATGATGACGGGTTAGTTTTTGAATGGTGGGGGGTTTTTATGAATCTACCTTGACTGTCTCTAAATCTAGGCATAAATGAACATGATTTTTAACTGTGCTTTTGTTTATTTTTGTTTATTGAAATTTTTTTATCTTCTTTTCTTTTTAAATCCTTTAAGTACGCCTCCCCGGAAACGGCGCCAAAATGTAGTGTCCTGTCTAGGGTGCTAGACTAGGCTATATTTATTATCGACATGGATGTGTAGACTTAGAGGCATGCATCTAAAGTATATAGACATAAATGATTATTAGCTAAGTGGTTATGATTGTAGGTCACAGGACTTCTTTACGGAAGATTGAGGTATGTTACCTATCACCCAAACACTTAGGTCACTCAGTTAATCTACCTAATTACAACACTGTCATTCAATTCATTTATCAAATTAAAACACTGTGTATCACTACAAACCAAGATTTTAATCCCCTTACAGAGACACTATGCATAAAACCCCTATTCAGCAAATACTCAGCATTCACTAACATTCATGCAAGATAAAAATATACAGAAATCGTAAGCATACTTTGAAATGATAACAGAGTTCATGACATTGCTTTAGAAGACAACAAAGGATCGAATCCCTTACAGGATACGATTCACGATCTCAGTGATCAAATGTTCAAGCACGATCATAAACATAAACCATACGCATTCTATTGAAATCAAAAACCAATTCTAATCACTGCACATATAATTTAATGCCCTAAGTTGCAAATGAAAAGAAAATAATAGTATACCAAGTTAACGCAGGGCCTGTCCGCGTTCCAGAGGTATACTGGACTGTGATCAACCGATTATCAAATCAACGCAACAAGGAAAAGATCATGACTGTAACTATGTCTTTGATATTAAATTCAAACTCTGTTTTCAAACGAAATAATGATCACCAACTGACTACTCAGAGATGTGTTTATATATGGTTTTACAACCCTTACATTTCGAAAACGAATGTACATTCATGATGTGGCTGTTGTCGCTTTTACCATGTCGTGATTTTAAAAAATGTTTCTATCCTAAACTGATTTCAAAAAGGAACAAAACTAACTCAATTTAGAATGCTTTGTTGTTGCTGCCTTTGTCGCCAACATGCTATACTTTGACCTTCATTGATTGCGCATGTAGGAGGGTCAATTCTATTGTAGGATAGGTATTCGTCCATGCTTGGACATTCTGGTTTTCATCCCTACCCTTCGCTCTAGCCTAGCTATCATGCCACATGGCAAACAATGAACCAACTACAGGATGTTGGAACTTCCTGTAGCTATTTTTACCAAAAATCCCTAATTCGTTAACATAAAACTCCTAAATCAATTTTAATGCATTTTAATAACTATAGGACTATTAACTAATCAATTTTCAAGGGATCTGAGAGATATATGATGGAAAGAAGTAGCCAAATGATATGTTTTAGGAGGAAAAAGGAGGTCATGGAATGGTACCAACACTCTACTAGAATCATCTGTCTTTCATGTTTAAGAACACATCTACGTAGTATCCAATCTCATCCCAACTTATATAATTGTCCTAATATTAATGAAAAGTCAACTTCCTTAACCACTTTTTCTTTCTTTTTCTACGTAGTATACTTTGAAGGAGCCCTTCTTATGGTCAAAAACTACACAATATCTATGAAATGGTCATTTGAAAGTTTGATTTCAAATAACTAGGCATCAAGGAGATTATCCTCTATCCTGGTTGGTTCTTCCCCTATTTCTAGTCTTGACAGATGGTCAGGTCTTGCATTCAGTCTCCCTGGTTTAACAATGATTTCAAAGTCATATTCCTAGAATAACAATAACCATCTACAAATCTTTCCTCCTAAGACAGGCTTATTAACCAAATAATTCCGTCTAGAATGATTTGTAAACATTTTAAAGTGTGACCTCAACAAATAGTGTCTAAACTTCTGAAAATCATATACCATGGCTAGTCCTTCCCTTTCTGTAGTGGTGTAATTATTTTCTGCTTTAGATAACTTTCTAGTTTCAAAATCTATAGGATGATCGATCTCTCCTGCACTGGGTTGTGCCGATACCACTCCCAAAGCTATACAAAAGGCATCCACATGGACACACTAATTGAAATCATGGACACATGTATAGAATTCCTTATTCAAATAAGGAAACACTAGTATAGGTGCAACTACCATTTTTTCTTCAAATATATCGAGGCTCTTCTGACATTCTTCATTCCATTGAAAAGTTACATCCTTCTTTAACAATTTTCCCTTATGCACAGTGACATGAGCATACCCTTTGATGAACTTCTTGTAATACCCAGTATGTACCAATGTAGTGTGAATTTGTCTTATTTTCTTAGGTGGAGGCAAGTTCACAATGAGAGAAATCTTAGTAGGGTCTAAAGGTACAAAAATATTCACTTCTTTAGGTTCAAAGAGAATTGATATTGTCTACATGTGTCGAGCATAAGTCTTAAAATTCCAACATGTTTGCTCAAAAATCCAAATACTATCCAATTACCAAAATATACCTCTAAAAACTTGTGGATGTATTCCTTAAAATCTACAACCATCATCGTATAAAATATAGCAGGGGAATTTTTTTATCCATAAGGCATTATTGTGTATTAATATGAGCCCCATTTTGTAGCAAATGTGGTCTTATGCCAATCTTTAGGTGCAATCCTAGTATGTTGATAACCAGAGAATCCATTTGTAAATGAGTAAGCTTCCTAGCCTCCTACATTTTCTAGCAATTCATTTATGAAAGGGGTAGGGAAGGGATCATGTAAACATGCATAATTCAACTTCCTCAAATCAACACAGGTCCTAATATATCCGTGAGTCTTCTTCTCTTGCACCACTATAGGACTCACCCATTGTAATTCTTCTACTGGTTCAATAATTCCTATTGATGCCATCTTATAAAGCTCTACCTTCACTTTATCCTTATACTTTGACTTCCACCTATAGGATCTTTTTTTGACTGGATTCACATCAGGCTTAGGGGAGATCTTCATGACTCCTAGATCTCCTATTATACCCTTCATATCTGAAAACTTATTGGCAAACAGTCCTTGATATTCATGAAGTAACTCTATAACTTTACTGATTGTTTCCTCATCCCAGTAATCTCCTATTTTTGCAAACTTCAGTTCCTTCTCTGATCCTATGTTAACCTTCTTGGCTTTCAGTGGCTTCGTTATGTCTGGTATCTCTAGCTTAGGTCCAATTAATTTGTGGTATCCTTCTGACTCTGCTATGTCAATTTTGTGAGGATATTCTTCATCTGCAGTAAGGTTATATCACCCAATTGCATTTTTTATTTGTGCATCCCAATCAGGTTGCTGCCATGTTTGTGAGGTTACATTTTCAAATATCCTCTTCTTGACTGTCTGAATGGCCAAATATATGTATGGAAAATTTTCCTTAAAGCTAAATGTTAATATGAAGCCATTAACCATGTCTGCCCAGTTCATGGTACCATGTCTAAGTTATATTTCTAGGTACCAGTTCTTAGGGATGTCTCTAATGTATGAATGAATCCAAGTACCCATTATTGTTGTGGAATCTCCTTCCATGTTGTAGTGTATAGATGGATATTCTTCCTAGGATAAGTTTCACCATAATATTTTATCTCCATCTCTGTATCTATCTATCCAAATATTATTCCCATCAATCTTTGACATTCCTACCAACCTCCTATATTCTTCTTGTGTGCATTCCACCATCTAGCAGGGGTAGATTTCAAGGCCATATCCAAGGCTGGAAACCTTTCATTTTATGGAAATTTTTATTCATAATCATTAAGAAAATTATTTAAATCACCTAAGCCATCATAATAAGGTAGGTTATATACCTGAAATATCATACAATGAACTCATTCGGTAATTATTTCATAGCGCCTTATGGATACTTCATGCAACATATTCTGCCAGTTCGCCAACTCTTATTCTAAGTCTCGGGTACAAGAACTATCACGCTCCCAACTCAACTTTCCTTCAATAGTAGGGTTAACACAATCATGTTCCTTCATTATCATTTGATAGATATTATCTATGTCAGTTGCACAATATTCTTCTTTGACTGGTTCTATATATCTTAATCCTCTTGATGGTTCCAATGGAACAATTACTATCATAGTGTTTCCTTCAAATATCATTTGTCTCTTTTTCAGACTAGTTATGCCCATATTGTCAAATTCCCAGTTAATTCCAAGCAATGTAGGATAAAGGTTACTGTCATTGACGATCTCTATTACTTCAAAATCAGCACTACTGCAGCTCCTTAAATATCCACTGTGATACCTAGTATTCTTCCAAGAGGGAAGATCTTTTGCTGATTTCCCATCCTTAACTAAATATATGACCATTGTAGCTTCGACTTACCCATTAATTCCCATGTCTACTTTGTCAAGACATTAGCATCGGATCCCAGATCTAAAATAATTTGATCCATCTCATATTCTCCTATCTATGCATTAAGCCTCATTTCTCTTCCATCTCTTTTCTATCCATGAAAATTATTGACTATGCTCATCTCACTTCATGGTGTTTCTTTGGATGCACAAGAATCTATTAACTCCTGAAGCCCTTCTACGCCCTTCTAATCTCTTAAAAATTTCATACAAGTTTGCATAAAAGATTTTAAAATACCTACTTGATTTGTTGAATCCTGGTCTTATGTTGGAGCTTGATCCTGTGTCAGAGCTTGATTTTGTATTGAAGTTGATGACATGTTGTAGTTACTTTTCTGATCGGGCTTGCACTGTTAACTAGAGGTCAAAGCTCCAGAATCCATAAAACTTCGCTTTGCTTCCATAAATACTTATTTTTATTTCTAAATATCAAACACAGGAACTTTCTTTGTAGTCTTTCTAACCCACACACCTTCATATTCTTTCTTGTCATCCACTTTATCACTATCGGCCATAGCTCCACTTCTAGTGACAATAATAATTTGAGATTCGCCAGTCCTCCTTTCGAGAATCGTCATTTGAATACTCTGTGTTGACCGCTGATTTTGTTTTTGCATATTTGCCATAAGTACATGAAATTTTTCAATTACATGGTCAAAGTATTTATAGTACATACATGTCATTGTGTGGTTCTGGTAGTATCTCGCTCAATATCCCTCTTGACTAATTTTCTTGTCTATGGAACACAAATCACTCGAAAAGAATGGAACCATGATTTCAATTAGTGGCCTAGTTATAACATAGTTTGATAACCCACTAGTGATAAGCTTTAACTCCTTCAACTCTTAACTAAGTTACAATATGAACTCTTCTACAATATTATTCATTATGATCATGCGGCTAGGCAATTTTCCACGAACAATGGGGGTTGATGTGGCAACCTGTTGAAGTATGGTGGTCAAAATAGTAAGGAAAACTTCTGAGTGGCATAATTTTTTCATGCAAACTCTAATTAAGGAAATTCTTGCATTATTGAAAAAGTATCTATCTGTAGAATAGGAAAAAAATGTGATGCACAAAAAGTGGAAAAGTTTTACCCCCAACATTTCCATATGATGCCTCAAACTACTCCATGAATGTTCAAACCCCAACATTCCAAATTGGGTAACTCAAACAAAATGGTCATGTGTGTTGATTCCTCTATTGTTTCCAGTATGAAAGCATTGAGATGTACGAAAAAGAACAGAATAATCAAATCAACGTTACTTTAGTGCTTCTTCCTTTTTGGAGGTCCTTGGTTGAGGTAGGGGTTTTCTTGGCTTTCCCTAGATAGGGTTTTAAGGAGCTAGAGCATTATACTAGCCTTTTGATAAGACTATGAAATGTGCCTGAACTTGATATTATGCATATTAATCATTTTTTAACCTATAATACTTGTGTGAATTGTAGATTTGATTTTCAACCACGTATGTTCAAGGTTTGCAATTTCCAGGTACACATGTCTTTCTTATTTGGCATAAGTTAAAGATGCTTATGTGAACAAATTTCTAAACAAGTGAGTTTAGGGAGTGAAGAGACATAAATACAATTATAGGAATAATATTTCATTTCAAAAACTCCTACAACAAGATCATTAATTTTTTGAGCAAGATAAGTTCATTGTTCCTATCAACCATAATAGGATAAGGTCATTATTTCTATAAACCTTAAAAATAAGTTTAATTTCATCAATGTTTACTTGGCAGAAAAAATTCTACTCTTTGTAAAACATATCTACAACATATATATGGGAGGTGAAAATATTCAAATTTTTGAGCATTCAAAATTTACTATGTATAAATATATTTTGCATTTATATTTTCATGATATAGTTGTGCATATTATTCTTGGATTTTATTAAATGGTATAAGTCAATAAGGATAATATTAATATATAAGGAAGTTTTAGAATATTTGGTACATGAAAAAGAAAATCATCTTACAAGGTATTTCTGATCTTGGAGTCACTGCATCATAATCATTGTGATCTGTGAATAGATAAAAACTCATGTTCATTCCTCCAAGGGAATCCTTTTCATATCCAATGGCACAATATGCCAAGAATTTTTGTGGTGCTACCACTTGAGATTGCAATGCCAAAAATTATCAATAGGGTTACCAATTTTGTAATATGCATAGCCCAACTCTCACCTCTTCTTGTTGTTGTCAATGCTTCTAGAATATAAGAAACAATTCAAAAATTTACCCTCAAACATTAAAAATTGTATTAACCAAATAAACTTGATAGATCATAACTGAGTTTTCTAATTATATTTGAACAATCTACACTACATTGTCTGGATAATTTTCTACAGTAGTGGTATTGACAAGTCTTGCTTCTATGCAATCCTCTACAAACGTGGATCCAAATGGGAATTTCCCCCCCACTATATATGCATAGGATTTCGATCGAGAGAATCTAGTTTAAGGTACTATATTTCTTCATTTTAATACAAAACATTGACTAATCACAAGCCACCATATTCACCTCACTCTTGTAATATTCTAGTTTATTCATGAAATCTATAATATATAAACCAAATAAGAATGACTCATCTCCAACACTTACTTTTACAAGAAATTAATATATTTATTAATATTTAGAAAAAGGCTTCAATTTGTCCGCCTGGGGTAGCTGAAGTGGCGATGGTCATGGAATGAAGTGTCACCGAACTAGAGATCTTGTGTTTGAATCTTGGGCTACCCTCCCCCATAGCGAGGTGAATAATGGACATGTAAACACAAAATAAGAGAGTCCTACCAAGCTTACAAAAAAAGGGCTTCAATTTATTACATTGGTTATGCACATATACTTATATCTTAAACACAATGACAATGAAACAAATGTTGAGAACATTGTTTCCAAGCTTCTACTGAGTAGAGAAGCACATTGCAATTTTAATTTCTTAGTGACTTATCTTGTTAGTGTCAAACAATTTTCTCAAAGAAAAATCCATTAAAAGTGAGGAAATTAGTGGTGAGATCATTTTTTATAAGGTTGATGGTTTCAAAGCATTATTGATAGTCCCACCCATGCCCTCTCCAAATTCCTTACCATGAAGCTTCATCCCTTCTCTTTCCACTACCCCTGCTTCATTAAAGACATTGTTGATTTCATTGAGAAAACCGAACACCTAAATCTTGATGGAAATGGCATCATGGTTAGCTTTGATGTTGTCTACCTATTTACCAAAACCATATCCCAGAAGCCATGAACTCATTTACAAACTAATTGACTCTGAAACCCTCAACCTTATCAAAAATTTCTTGACCAACACTTTCCTCACTTTTAATAGAGTATGCTACGAAAAAACAAGGTGCACAACCATGGGTTCCTCTCTTTCCCTTGTTGTTGCCAAAATTTTTATATAGCACATTGAAACCTTATCCCTTAAAATCTTCGACTTAAAACCTATGTTAGAGAAGCTCTTTGTCGATGAAACCTTTGTTATTTGGTCCCATGGTATGCTAGAACTTTGAAAATTTCCCTCTCATGCAAATTTGTGTCTCTTCACCTTTTTTTTTAATGGTATTTTCCTTTATTTTGATAAATAAATTTCTAATTAATTCCATTAAGAACTTTGGACACCACATATCTCCACAATGGTATGATATTATCCACTTTGGGCCTAAGCCCTCATGGATTTGTTTTTGGGCTTTACTCCCAAAAGGCCTCATACCAATGGATATATTTGTCCATCCTTATATACCCCTTATCCTCCCCACTTCTAGTAAATGTGGGACTTTGGTCATATACCCAACAACCTCCCCTTGAACAAAGGACAATCGAGCCTCCCCTCAAATCATTATCCATCTGTCCACTCTCTACGAACCAGGATTCTCCACTCCAATGCATTGGAAGCACACACCTTACATGGAACACCACCTGCCTCGAGAGCTTGCTCTATCCCAAGTCAACACCTCTTCACCATGTTGGGACCAGGACATGTCCATGAAGAATCTAGATGACACCACCTGTCTAATCGAGCTCATCCACGAATCCCATCATGATATTACCGGGGCCCACCACCTTTGTTCGGCATTCTGATGATTCATCCACTTGGCTAACTTCAGAACTTGGCTTTGATACCACTTGTAAGAACTCTGGACACCACATATCTCCACAATGGTATGATATTGTCCACTTTGGGCCTAAGCCCACATGGATTTGTTTTTGGGCTTTACCCCCAAAAGACCTCATACTAATGGAGATATTTGTCCATCCTTATATACCCATGATCCTCCCGACTTCTAGTCAATGTGGGGCTTTGGTCATATACCCAACAATGCCTCTTTTCCTTTGCCAATTTCCTTGTCAAATAATAAATGGAAAATGATGCCCAATATAGTTCTTTACCCAACATTTAGCAAGTTGGAATATGTGTCCCATGAACTTGGTCTTATTTGTCCTTTATTAACCTTTAGTACATGAAATTTGACTCAGGGTTGTTACAAACCCCTTCCCCTTAGGTGAACACCATCCTCGGTGTTTTATGACACCTATGACCAAAAAAATACTAAAATAAAGCATATTACCTATGTAGCTTTATATCACATCACACTGTAATATTTACAATGAACAACTACTACAAACCATGACCAACATGACAAACATAACAATCATACCACTTATTGGGGCCTTATAACATAGATCATTATGTTATATACAATCATACACATATATACATAAATATACCAAAACTCATTTTCTTGAGCCAATAAATAGTGAAGATACAAAGGCTGCATATGATTGCCCATCTCCCATGTAGCTTCATCAGGGCCAAAGTTCTTCCATTTCTCTTTAACTTGCTCAATTTATTGGTTCCAAAGCATGCACTGTTTCCACTCCAATATGCATTGTGGTTATGGTTAGAATTCTCCCTCTAGTTCCACCTGTAATACATACCAGTCAATCACATGATAAACATGCTGCACAAATATATTAAGCAATGAAACGTGGAAAAAATCATGGAATTTCACTATAAGAGGTAGTGCAATTTCTTAGGCCACTATTCCAATACTCTTGAGGATCTCAAAAGGCCCACCATACCAAGGTGCCAACTTGTCACATGATCCAATCCTGAAGGAGCTCCTCTTGGGATTGATGCACAAGTACACATGCTACCGAACTTGAAACTCCTTAAATACCATGTACTGATATGCATAAATATTCTGCTTGTCTTGTGCTACCATCAAATTCCTCTTAATATCCTGCATTTCTTGTTCTAGCTCTACCAACATATCTATTCCAATAAATACCCCATTCACTAGATCACTCCAGCTAATGGGAGTATTACAACTCTACCCATAATTTTTTTTATATAGGCTCATCTTCAAGGACTGCTGATACCCATTATTATAATCAAACTCTACTAGTGGAATATACTCTTCCAACTTCCTCTACTAATGCATAACATATATCCTCAACATGTCCTCAAGAATCTCGTTGGCCCTCTATGTTTGTTTCAAATACCTCTTGAAAGTTCTACAATACTAGATACCTCTTCAAGACCTCAGCATCCTCAACATCCTTCCCTTTCTCACTAGAAACATGCACTACAAAAAATACACATCCTTTCCTATGACTGCACTTAGCTTGTATAGATATAACCATTCTAAATGATGTAGGCTTCTTCTTTCCCTGTAAGATTCTCTTCTCTCCACCATCATCCAAGCACTCAATAGCCTTCTCATAGAAATCTGCCTTAGTCTTGTGAAGGTACAACTAATCCATGCCCAAAATCATATTGTATGAAACCAAAGGAAGAACATTGAGATGTGATGATGTAGGCATATTATTCAACCCAAATGCACAAGCTCTCACCCAGTGATGAACACTTTTTGGTACTTGTAGCCAACTAGACCAACCAAGACTCTGCATGCCCTTCTTTTCTTATGGCACACTTATCAACGAGGTTAATATTAATATAAATATAATTATATCTAGGATCAATCAAAATGGAAGAAACTCGATCACAGAGCTTACCTTCCATCTTAATAATGAATTCTTGGTTATCAACTTGCTTGTTATCAAATGCTGCATAAATATGAGTAATGCTCTACCCGACATCCCTAACTATCTGTGTCTCCTGAGAACTGTAGACTTTGAGTTTGGCTACCCTGGTACAATGACCAATCCTTCTT
Source organism: Pinus taeda (assembly GCA_000404065.3). Lineage (NCBI taxonomy): Eukaryota > Viridiplantae > Streptophyta > Pinopsida > Pinales > Pinaceae > Pinus > Pinus taeda. The sequence continues at coordinate 6,299 of APFE030443136.1, read as the reverse complement.
ATAGTAATCCTTTCCACAAATACAACACTGCAATGGTTCTCTACCAATACCTTTATTATGCTTCTCTCCAAGATGAGATCCATGTCCCTTCTTTACTACAACAAACTTCTTATAAGAAGCCACATTCTTACTTGCATCCTAAGGTATTTCCCTCTTCATAGGCCACTTTCATTTGGTTTTATTAATCCCTTTCCAAGCACACGTAGGCTTCATCCTGCACTTCGAGTGCTCATAATAGTGCCTCAAATTCGCACTAATTTCCTTGAATGACCGAGGCTCATCATACTCAATACAATCTTTGAATGCTAAGAAAAGTCCACTGATGAATCTTTCAACCTCTGTATTCTTTTCCTTAAGATATGGCACATACCTTAACAACTCCATAAATTTATTCATGTACACTTCATCTATCATAGACCCGGCCTTAAATTCATAGAACTTGCTAGCCTTACCATCATAGTATCTCTAACAAGTACATCTTCCTTAATAGGCTTTTGAACTCACACCAACTCAACTCCTCTGTATTGATGCCTCTGACATGCTTTACATATTCCTACCAAATATCTACCTTTCCCTTGAGACTAAAAATAACTATCCTAGCTTTCATGTTCTCTGTATAATCATGTAGCTCAAAAAGCTTCTTCATCCCAATCAACCATGGTTCTACATCTTTTGGTTTCTTCAGCTCTTCATGGAATGTAGGAGCCTTGGATTTCTTGAACTCATCTAGAAAATACCCCCTCTCACTCCTCCTGTAAGGATGATAGCGATGATGACCATGATGCCTCTATGATTGAGAACTAGAATAAAACCTATGCCACCTTTGATTGTGTCATCCTCATTCTATTTGTGCCCTCCTTGAAACCTTTGTTGGGAACAATATTGAGAGGAGGGTGAATTAGTATTTTAAATACTCACAAAAATAATTTTCTTTTCTGAAATATGTACGTGACTTTACTGAACCAAACTCATGTATGTAGGTGACTGTTGTAAAAGAAATTAGCATAATATTAGTAAACTTGTGAAACAGTTAATTCATTATATGTTAAACTTAAACTAGAATGTAAGAAATTCATTATATTTTAAACTTAAACTAGAATGTAAGAGATTTATCAGGAATTTGATAAGAAGTAAGTAGTGTTACCGGGATATCTAGTGTCTATGCAGAGCTGCTAGTCCCACTAATATGGGTAGTTATCTTAGAAACAAATAGATTAAAGTTAATTTTGTTTCCCTTTATGAAAAGTAGATAGGAGAGGAGCAAGGGATACCGACCTCAACATTTTGCTTGGTTTTCTGCTCGCTCCTTCTCCTCTTTGATGGATCTTTGCCACTCCTCCCTTGACCACTCCAGTTCAAAGAGTACCTGTAAAGTCAAAGCAGCATAATACCTTCAAAATGCAGAGATGTACAATCGTAAACAATATAGGACCAGATATATATTGACCACACACATGCATATATTAGCAAACATACAAGAATATGGAGGAAAACTTGAATAACTTTATTGATATAAAGATTAAAAGAGAGGATTACAACCCATTGATCTGATCCAGTGTCATCCTCCCAGGATGAAAGATCTTCTTCACCTCATGAAAAGATTAGATCACCCAACACTATGATATTCCACCAAGAAACCAACAACACTTCCTTACAAGATACAAGATTCTAGCCTCTGGATCTCTAGGATGAGGGATCCATATATGGATGATTGCAGGGGGGTGAGTCAGCTTTTGGGATTTTGATTAGTGTCCTCTCTCTGATAGTTCTTGGTTCCACTTGGATATTGATGATCTCTTACTCATCCCTGGGTGAAATCAGAGAAGCAAGTGTCACAAGAGAAGTTTCTGGAAGATTCCATGAACATCCACCTTGCAAACTGTGTCTACCATTTGTCTACTCTTTCCCATCACACCCTACAGAAGGGATTTTCAATATGCATCGCACTTTTTGCATTGAGAATGTGAGAGCATCACACCCTCTACACTGAGCAATCTATATGGTCCAATTTTGACCAGTTCTGAGCAGTTTTCTGTGTAGAACTTGTGGGATATGATGTAATCAGCTGACCTTGTTCCTTTAGGGCATGAAACAAAACTTTTAGGGACTCATAAGCCCTTGGTTTATGGACATATCTGATTGGGGTTGCAGTGCCCAAATATTTCTATAACAGTTGCCCCCTAAAGCATGAGGTTGAAAATCTTTTGATGTCGGGTGAAATGCTTTATCATGAGGATCCGAGGTTTTTCAAGCTAGAAGGTGACCTGTAGTAAGATACAATACAATACATTATCTTCATAACATTTTTATGATCTGGCTGAGGCAGGCATTCCCATGCTCAACTTTATAAATTCATTTTCATGTACATAGGACAAACAACCACTTGTGTGGAAGACTGATGATTCTGATAGAGCCATCATCCTTTGATTCGGATGATCATCTATGTAGCAGTGATGTACATTTGATGTCTTTATTTTCCTGAATATATCACAACCCATATGGATGAAACTAGATCCGGGGTCTTCAAACTCATCCAATATTCGTCTGAAGTACAAGTCGATCCATGTGAAAAATGTTCTAGAGTCGAACATGGAAAGACATCACCTCATTACCAGCCAATGATGTAAGTTGTTAACAGGCGCAAGAGGAATCACCGATAATGATGATGACCCTCAAGGTACTATAGTACAATTTGCATGGTGTGAAAATAAGACTTGATGTCGAACACCATGCAAAATCTCTCAGTCGAAGGCCATTGATGTAAACTTGTCACAGGAAGCGAGAAACATGCCATTGAGTCATGCAAGCTTCAAGGTACTGAAAGGGTTCTCCCTAGTTCTACTTCTTGGTTAATGAGCTGATGTCAAAAAGAAGAGACCTATCGTAGGAGGGCCTTAATGAATCCCACATCTATGACATGGAATGGAGCAAATGACTTTGTGGAGGTGAAAATGATCTGATGATACAAGGTTCAGGGTGGCGGTCATGAAAGAATGGAGCGTGAATGCATTGCAGTGGATGAGACAGAAGATGGGTTGGTGAATTCTCTGATTGAATTCTCTTGAACATATCAGTGACACTAAAATGGATTGGTAGCATTAACCCCAAAGACGGATGGTATGGTCGACCAATGGTAATATGACCGCTGAACGGAATAACCCAACCTGACTCAATCATGGTGATGGAGTGAAAGTGTCATGTTCAAGAGCGACTCGCTACCAATAAAGTTTCTTCAAGTTTCTTCCCAATTTTCCCCATTCATTGCTGACTAGTACCTCTTTATTTTTATCAAGCTTGAGGAGGATAACATATGATTGTGCTATAATTTTCCCTTCGGGCAAACCCGTCACTATGTTTTAACAAGCCTAGCGACAGTGAAACTCATTCTTGTCTCTATGGACAAGTTTGTCGCTATCGTTTGAACGAGTTTAACGACAAAGAAAACTTGGTCCTTTTTCAATTTTAGAGAGTCTGGAAAGGGACGAAAAGGAAACTCCAATAATCCTTTTTCGTCATATAATCCCTTAAGTTCGAAAAAGTATAAAATAATATGAAAGGGATGAATTATTGATAGTTTTAACGAGCCGAACAAAACAAGTGCTCGATCCTTTTGTGTACTAATCCCTCAGGTCCAAAAAGATTAAAATCTAGACGAGGGATAGCACGCCCGATAGCTTTAACGAGCTGGAGAGGCCAATTGCTCAACAATCTTTTCATATTTTACGAGTTAGTTGAAAAGAGCTTAAAGGAGACTCGTTTTTGAGGAACAAGTGATATTTTTGGGTATTCTCTGATTCCAAGTAAGGTTTGGAATCTTCCAATCACGGCAGTGTCACAAGGATGGCTAGCAGAATCACGTGTCGCGATTGTTCCTCAAAAGGGTAAACAATCAAATGGAGGCGTATGATCAACTAAAACAGAGTGCAAGTGATGGTAAGAACATGACCAAGGCTCTAAAGCTGATGATAATGCGTTCACAATGGTTATTTACCGAAGGTTGGTTCATTTTTTAATGAGATTAACCTCTGGTGGAACATGTGCTCATTGCTTAGGTTTAATTTTTAACGAGCTTGAAATTTGCGTAAAACTGCTTGTGGTGGGTTTATTTTTTAACGAGCTTGAATCTTGCAGTAACACTACTTATGGTCTGGTTTATATTTTAATGAGCTTGAACCATGCGATAACATATGCTCAGATTCAGTTTCATGTTTACACAAGCTTGAAATGAAAAACTATGCTTGTTATAAGTTCACCTGCCCCCAGCATAATAACGCAAATCAAGGTGCATGCCCCACAAGCTTCATTGTATTCAACACAGTGGTTGGAATGAAGGTTTACCTTCAAGATATTTGAAAGACTCGACTTCGAAAGGGATTTGTTTCATTTTTTAATGAGGTTGACACAGTAGAAGAACTATCCTCATGGAAACCTTTGATCACAACTCATAAGGGGTCATGAAGGAAAGATCTAGCTCCAATGCCCCCAGTACATAATGTACAACATCACTAAATTGATCATCAGATGATGTAGCTATGGTAGGGCTTGGAGGCAATACCTTGTGATGATCCACACTATCAAAATGTTATGACTTATTCTTCATCTTTGTTGATATAGAAGATCTCATGTGACAGGTTTCCACTGTGGCCATTTCTACCAGATTTTTTGGAGGCGGTAGGGAAAACGTACCCATCAATGTCGGGTCTTTTAGTAGGCCTACTCTGATATTTTGAAGTGAATGAGAGCTCACGTGGATCATCAGAATGATTCCTGTAACTTGTGAACTGTTAGGGAGAAATGTTTGTTAGTTAATGATTGTAATTCCTCCTTGGAAAGGAAATGCAATCTTTCTAAAGTATGTCGACACAACAGCGGCCATAACATAGATCGAGGGCCTTCCCAGTAGGATGTTGTAATCAACGTTTTCGTCGATAACTTCAACATCAATTTCTACTGTCTTACCCTCCAGTTTGACTTGCAAGTTACATAATATCGCGTATGGGGTGTATGTTCGTCCATCAAATGCTTTTAATGTCATTGACGATTGCGACAAGGGTGGAGATCGCAAAGCTTTCCAGCAGCTCATCGACATAATACATGTAGATGCCCCCTCATCAATAATTGTTCGATGAATATTTTTGTTGAGGGCTTTCACTTGAATAAGGAAAGCTAGTTGAGCTGGTAATTGAGGATCATATCCTTTATGATTAAAGGCCACAAGATTGGAATCCGCTGGCTCAATCCCACCTATTTCTGAAAATAGAGCCTGCTTCTGGGAGGGGCAATTTTGCAGTACCTCAAGTGTCGACATAGCGGACAGCGATTGGGCCAGGTCCTCTACTATATTATAATGCTATGTTGCTCTGGCACGAGGATTAAATGTTGATTTGTGTACTACTCCCTTTGGCGGCTTTATTGTTAGCTTAGGAATGATGGGTGCCACAACTTCGATCGAAGTTGTTTTCAAACTACTAGGTTGATCATTAGCCTTGTTGTTCGATAGTTGTGGATTCTCGTAATATTTATTCCTTGTCGATATCAAATCATCATTTTGTTGCTTCAAAATAGACAACATTAGCACTTGGGATGGGGAAGCATTGTCGCTAGCAACCAAATTTTTTCCTGGATTTGGAAACAGATCATTCAATACCGCCGAGGTTTTTGAACTCTTCAACAATTTTCTAAGTGAAACTTTATGTGGACAATCTTTTTTCCAATGATCCTCATCACATATAAAGCATGGATGACTTGGTTTCCTATCTCCAGAAGGGTTTGCAGAAGATTTTTTAGGAGATGGCTCGTCCTGTTTTTTCTTCTTACCTTTCTTTATCTTCTTGCCTCTTGGTTTCTTCAGTTCTTTTCCTTTGTCAGTCGACATGACATTTACCTCTGCGGTGAGAAGTTATTCATTTTCATTTTGACTAGAAACCATGTGAGATTTCTTCGATGTAGCCTTTACAGTTTTCGTGCTAGTTGTACCTATCACACCATCGCCGGCATGAGAGTCTTTGTTTAATTTAGGAGGAGGAGGAACGACAAATTTTGGTCTACGAGCATCAGGGATTTTGTCATAGAGCATGCCAGACTGAGTATAGATTAAGTCTAGATATTGCACATGAAAAATGACTTGCTCTTCAGTGACGAATCCTCCCTTTGCCACATCTTCTGTGATAGTGTTGAAAATAATACTAAGAGGGGGGGTGAATCAGTATTATCTAGTACTTTTAACAATTATTCCTTATTTATACTTTGAATTATTTTTTCATATCAGTACCATAAAACAATGAGCATGAACAAGAAAA
>APFE030443134.1:29416-58118 GCA_000404065.3 Pinus taeda | reverse complement strand
TGGACCCTATATTAGGTTGGGCGAACCTAACTATGGTTTTCGGTCCATGATTTTGGACGTGATGGTTTTTTGGTCCATGGTATTGGATGCTTCGGCATGTATAAATATGTATTGTAACATTGAAAGGAATATAATGAAAAATCAAGCTGGTAGTCTCAGTCTTGAGATCCAGTGGGAAATCTCTGTGTATATGTGTTTTATGTGTTATGCTCTCGCATTTTTATTTTTCTTGTGATTTAGAATTCGTATGCAGGTAATTTCTGTACGGGGTTAAAACCTACAAGCTAGACTTCCTCTGAAAAGTAATTGTACCTATATCATTCGTGCTATACCTCCCATCATCTCCCATCTCAAGGTGCATCTAGATATCTTTCTCCTCCAAGTCACTGAAAAAATCTTTGTTTCCTGTCATATGGAATGAGGTACACATGTCCAAGTACCACACACTACCCATCACCATACTCACCATGCATGCGATGAGGGTGAAATCAAGCTCGCCAAGGAAAATTTTAAGGATGGATATTTATCTTAATGTTTATAAACCTTGGCGAATATTACTAGTCCCCAATATGTGAAAGGTAATGTGTTTGGTGATCTTCTTCTAATAATATTCAAATTTATAATTATTTTATACATAGTCTCTAAAAAATAATGGCGATTTTTATGGTAAGAGAATTTTATCATATAAAATTTGGGCGAATAATTTTTAAGAAAAATGGGAATTAGCAAATATTTTTTTTGGAAAAAGCACGAAAAATTAGCCCACTTGTGAATATTAGCCCCTAAAATTTTCCATGAATCTCACACTGTGAAGCCAAATATTCACCTGCCACACCTCCTGAGGGCTTCTTTCCCATGTGCTTGTGTGGACACTTCATGGCACAGTGTCCCAATTCATGATAGTGAAAGCACTTGATTTTGGATAAGTCTTTCTTCTTCCCCCTTGACTAGATTCTTCTTTGGATTGGGATTTCTTCCCTTTCCATTTATTTACCTTTCCATCCAAGGCACATTTCTCCTCATCCTCATTCTTGGATGATGTCTGTTATCTAGTATTTCACCTTATCTCCTCCTGTACCAAACCCAACCAAAGGAATTCCTTTGTATATTTTCCCTCCCATTTACTAAATCCTGGTAGTTGTTCCAGCTCTTGGGAAGGCCTAGAAGGGTTAGGCTCACACAATCATCACCCACAATAGTAACCCCAACTCCTCCAATTCCATCATGACATTGTGTGAACCTACTCAGGTACTACTAAATAGATATGGTCTTCTGCATTTTGATATTTCAAATCTTATCTTTGAGCACCAATTTCCTGTGGTCACTTTTGTTTTGGAACAAATCTATCAGTTTTTGCCACATTGCATACATGGTTTCTTTCCCATGTAGATTTGAAACAATGTGGTCCTTCACACCCTCTAATATGATTCTCCTGGCCTTAGCTACAAAATTTATCCATTCTTCTAGATCCTTGAGGTCAGATGATCCTGGTTTTGGAATTTCATGCTTGATAAATTCATTCAACCCATTTTCCTCTAGTACCACCTCGATGCGGTCCTTCCAAGAAAAAAAGTTTGATCTACCCCCAAGGGAATACTCAAGCCTTATACCATAGAATGCCATTCTACTAGCTTTGAAGAATTGATCCTACAAATTTGATCCTCCTGTAATAAAAAATTTGAATTCTCTTCTCTATTGTGAATCCTTCTCTGATAACATGTATAAATTCTATGTAGATTCAAAAGTACTCATGTAATTTCCTAAAACATAAGACTCAAATTTACTCTACTCATCTACGAAAAGAAATTCACAATCAAGAAATCAAATCATAAAAATACGAGATGATTCAAAACACATACATAGAGATTTATCTAAGGAAAATCAAGTGCTCAAAACCTCTTACTATTTGTATTGCATTAATCAAATAATAGAGAGGAAAGCTCAAGCCTGAGCAACCTCTACACTGGTATAGTCTATCTCACTACCTTAGAGACTAACTATGGCTAACACTTAACTAATTTCTCATTTTTCCAAGCTCCTATTTCCTTGCACTATTCCTTGAGGAATTAGGCCCCTATAAATTAGTAAATTCCTCAATCTAGATTGTGCAGTTCCTTTAGGCCAATCTCTTACTGCATGCACCACCTGTACAACTTGGAATATTTTACAAATTATATTACATTTCCCTTGAACTCCAATCTCAATTGGGTAGCTCGAATTCTTTGCTTGCATCATTTATTATGAGCTAATTGATTAGTTAACTAGTTGATCACTAAAGTATGACTAACTACACACCCCACTATTGGACCTTCCACTAGTTCTCTAACAGTTAGAACTTGTTTAGCTCACAATAACTCAAATTAATTGAAATAGATTGCTAGAAATTAACAATCAATCATACTGAACGAAACTCAAGTGTCTCCAACTCGAACTAACTGAGTTAACTAAGTGACAAGTGCCATGTCACCTCAGTTAGCTACCTCCAAGTATTCTGCTGAAATTGAAATTCCAATTTTAATCTAGTTTGGCCAAGGCAAAGTCAAAACTAGATTTTCTAGCTTCCTTTTCAACATGACCAACAAACCATGAAAAAGAACATATTTCCTATGGAGATCTACAACATAGGTCGATGCATTATTTACAATGACATCCTACTAAAAAACAAAAAAAACATATCGCTTATTAGAGCTTTATAACACAGCTCATTCCTGTATTTACAACAATATCAACTATATATATATATATATATATCTTCCAAAATTCATTTTCTTCAAGCAACAAAGAAATAAGGATACAATTCCTACATCTAATTAGCTATCTCCCATGTAGCTTCATCAAGACCAAAGTGCTTCCAATGCACTTTAACTTGCTCTATTGCTCGGTTCCAGAGCATGAGTTTTTTCCACTGCAGAATGCATTGTGGCTCTAGTTGTAACTATCCCTTTTGTTCCACCTGCAATACAGACAAATCAATCACATGATCAAGATCTTGCAATTATCTCTTAAGCAATGAAACATGGAAAGCATCATGGCCTTTCATTGTTGGTGGTAGCACAAGTTTGTAGGCCATTGGTCCAATCCTCTCAAGGATCTCAAAAGGCCCATAATACTGAGGTGCCAACTTGGCACATGACCCAATCCTCAAGGAGATTCTCTATGGTTTGATGCGCAAGTACACATGCTCCCCATTGTTAAACTCCTTGAATTATTTATGTTGATATAAATAACTCTTCTTCCTATCTTTTGTTGCCTTCAAATTCCTTTTGATAACAACATCTCATGTTCCATCTTAGCTCACATATCTGGTCCAATCAAGACCCTATTCACTAGATCACTCTAGTTGATAGGAGTATTACAATTATTCCCATTAAGAGCCTCAAATGGAATCATCCTCAAGGATTCTTGATAACCATTATTATATATAAAATTTACCAATGCAAGATACTCCTCCCACTTCCTCTGTTGACGCATGACATACATCCTCAACATATCATCAATAATATTATTGACACTCTCTATCTATCCATCTATCTACGGATGATAAGCCATGATGAAAGCTAACTATGTCCCAAAGCTTGCAAATAACTCCTTCCAAACTTTGCAAGTGAACTTGATATCTCTATCTGATATGATCTTCTTAGGAACACCATGCAACCTCCCTATCTCCCCAATGAAGATCTCAGCTACCTCATTAGCTGAATTCATATACTTCACTGCAATGAAGTGACCTTGCTCAACCTATTAACCACAACCATGATGGAATCATGATGCTTCTATTTCCTTGACAGTCCTATAAAGAATTCCATGGAAATGACCTTCCATTTCCATTCTGAATTCATAATAGGTTGTAATAGACTAGCTGGGTGCTTAAACTCAACTTTCACCTACTGACAGTCCAAGCATATATCAACAAATTCAACCACCACTTTCTTCAAATTTGTCCAATAATAAAAATCCTTAACAAATGTAAAAGCCTTATGATATCTCAGGTGGCTTGAATATGGCTTGACGTGAAACGCCTTCAAGATAATCTTCCTTAGCTCACTTATATCTAGCACATAAATAATGTTCCTGAATTTGACCGAACCATTTTCTATGAGGTGATACTCCCCATGCCTATCACCTTCACCTTCCTACTGTAATATATGCTTCAGCTGCTGGTACCTCTCATCATGATGCCATACACGCAATACTCGCTCCTGTAAATCTGTCCCATAAGAGCTCACAACTAAAATATGATTTACTTGCACTCTCCTATTGAGAGAATCTGCAACCCAAGTCTCCTTTCCCTTAATGTACCTAATCTCAAATTCAAACTCACTGAGGATAACCAACCATCTAGGTTTCCTATCCTTCAGACTAGATTGGTCAAACTCAAGATAATGAGTCACATAGTTCTTCTTGTGATCATTAAACTTCCTTGCCTACATAGTATACCACATGTCCTTCTTGCATGAGGACTACACCAAGTCCCTTCTTGCAAGCATCTGTATAGACTAAAAACTCCTTATCAGGATCTACAATCTTCAAAACTTGAGCATTTGTAAGAAAATGCTTCAAATGATCAAAACTAGTTGCACACTCCTCAATCGATTCAAAACTATTCCCTTTCCTCTACAAAGATGTGATAGGACAGCCAACTCTTTAGAAGTTCCTGATGAGATACCTTTCATAACTTGCTAGTCCCATGAATGATCTGACTTCATCCTTATTCTAAGAGTTCGTCATTTCATGATCGCTTTAATTTTTTTTGAGTCCATTGTTATCCGTCGTTGGAAATAATGTGCTAAGTATTGGATCTAAGGCTGAAAGAGATTTCACTTGTTGAGCTGGGAATAAAATTGATGCTCTCTCAACAATCTCAACATTGTTGACAGGTACTCTCCATACTCCTCATTCTTAGAATGTACCAATATATCATCAATAAAAAATATCAAAAACTTGTCCAGGTAAAGATGCAACACATTGTTCATCAAACATTTAAAGGTGGTTGGAGCATTAGTAATACCAAAAGGAACCACCAAAAACTCATAATTCCCATACCTCATGTAGAATACATTCTAGTAGATGTCTTCTTCTTTGATTCACACCTTATGATATCCTGATGTCAAATCAATCTTTGAAAACACTGTTTCTTCCTTCAGTTAATCAAACAAGTCATCAATCTGTGGCAATGGATACATATTCTTGATCATCATCTTATTTAGTTTCCTGTAATCAATGTGCAATCTAAGAGTATTGTCCTTCTTATTTACAAATAACATTGGTGCACCTCAAGGTGACAAACTTGGCCTTATGTATCCCTTATCAAGCATTTCCTTAAGCTGCAACTTCAATTCCACCAACTCTGGAGTACTCATCTTGTAAGGTGCCATAGATATTGGTGCTTCTCCTAGTACCAACTGAATAGATAAATCCACTTCCCTATGAGGCAATTACTCTGGAATCTCTATAGGAAGCACATCCTAAAACTGTTACAAAATAGGATACCTCTTCATAATTTCATCATCCTCAATAACCTTCCCTTTATCATTGGAAACATGAACTGTAAACAATACACACCCCTTTCTAGAACTGCGCTTAGCTTGCATAGATGTAACCATTCTCACTGATATAGGATTATTCTTTTCCTGCAAGATTCTCCTTTCCGCATCATCATCCAAGCACTCAATGCCCTTCTCATAACAATCTACCTTAGTCTAGTGACTAAACATCTAATCCATGCCCAAAATCATGTTATATGATCCCAAAGGAAGTAAATTTACATGTGTTGATGTAGGCATACCATTAAGCTCAAATGCACAAGATGTCACCCAATGGTGAACTATTCTCTTGGTACCTATAGGCAACTACATCAACCAAGATTCTGCACACACTTCTTTACTCAAATGACATTGATCCATCAAGTTAGGACTAACTGAGCTATAATTAGATCCAGGATAAATCAAAATGGAAACAACTTGATTACAAGGCTTACCTTCCATCTCAATAATGCATGCCTAATGATTTGTCTACCTATTATCAAGTCTGACATGGCTCCAAAATGCCCAAAAATGCCTGTGTAGCCTCTTTCTGCTCCTGATTTGGTCAAAAACTGAAGAAGTTATGGCCTTTCCCAATATTGTTCTAATCGCACCACAAATTCCCCAATATACGACACCATCCTACAAATTTTCCCCAAAACACGCTAACGGAGCGACAATTTGGTTGAAAATCGGGCGAAATTGTTGGACACTTTAAATGTTGCTAATGCATAAATTTCAAAACCTGTAGACATGTGGGGAAACATACCCAACGCTAAGGCCAATGGTCCATCCCCACCAGTCGAGTCCCTATAGTACATTCTGCCGGTGGTTGTGTGTTGGTAATGCAAGTAAGGGCTGACCCCCGTGGGTTGGCCCTACCCGCAACTGGCGCGCCATTAAACTTTAAATGAAACCCGATGACATAATGGTTAAGCAACAATGTGATTGCGTATTGGCAGAGGCTTTGGCTTGTTGTGTGAGGTCATGAGTTCGACCCCCATTGCCTCCACCTGCACTTTGAAAAATAATTATGGCGGGCCTCGGGCTGCCATGTGGCAGCCTTCGGCTAAGCCACGTGTTAGCCCATGGTTGACCACCATTCTGACCAATGAAAAACACAGGATTTCATCCAATAACAAAATGCCACTTGTCACAATACCATACACCAGAGGAACCGGTTGAGCAAGTCAACCTACCACATACACCTGCCTAGTCAGCACCACGTCATTAGTATGGACTACTGACTAGGCTGTCAATTTTTTTCAAAAATTTTCCTGTTTGGGAAAGAGAACATAACATGTTTATGGGAGCATTCGATGTTTGTTTTGCACAAAATGAGTTGTGCCAGATTTAGGATGACGAGCACTACGTGGTCGTACAAGTTCCACACCCATCTGACAACTTTTAATTATGAGCTATTTTTTTAGCATTGACCACTCCTCCCCACTAGAAGCCTTTTGGACTCCAAAAGGTCACTTTTAGTCATCCAACAGGTGAGGTTACAATTGCCTCACCTTTCCAATCTTGATCCATTTGGCTTTTGAAGGATTTTTTCCCTTGAGCCTCACTCGAAGGTAATCCACATTCCCTCATTTTGAAGACCTTGTTCTTCTGTCAAGAATGGTGTATTGCTGTAGTTCATCAAGGGTTTTAAGAGAAAATCATCAATGTAAGGAATTTAGACATTTTCTCCTTGATATTCAATCAAAAGAGGCTCATACAACCTTAAGTTCTCAACATTAACAACAACACCAATTTTCATATATGAAGGCAAATCCAACCTGAAGGCATTGTTACCAATCTTTTCCAAAATTCTAAATGGACCATATCTAATTGGTTTAAGTTCTTACCTTCTCCTTAGAGCCTCTCTTTGCTAACATGAATCCAAACTTCATCGCTGAATTGGAACTTGTGATCTACGTGATGCTTGTTGTGCCTTGCTTTGTACTTTCCTTGGTGCTTTTGAGGTTGTTCATGAACTCTTTGGTGTACCAATTGGATTTGTTCAATGAACCTTCTTTCTTTTTCTTTGTCACTATGACCATCAATAGCAACATCTTTCTCAAAAATGAAATCCAAAGGATACATAGGCAAGTATCCCAAACATGCTTCAAAAGGTGATGTTTGAGTTGAAGAGTGCTTGGTCTGGTTGTAAGCATGCCGAATATAGTGCAAATGTTCATCCCACAACTTAGGATGCTTGCTACAATACCCACAAAGAAGATGTATCACTGTCCTTTTGACCACCTCTGTTTGACCATCTATTTGCGGATGAAATGTTGTACTCTTTTTGAATTTGGTGTCAAAGAATCCCCACAAACTTGACCAAAAAGTCCCAACAAAGAGAGAATCTCGATCACTAACAATGGATGTGGGAAATCCAAAATGCACCCATACATTCTAAAATAATAACTGAGTAGTTTGTTCAACTATAATTTTCTTCTTACATGGCATAAACATACACATTTTGCTGAACCTATCCACAACTATATAAAAATAATCATGACCTCTTTTTGTCAATGGAAAACCTCCTACAAAATCCATAGAAATTATCTCCCACAGTCGGGAAGGAACTGGAAGTGGCATTTACAATCCTAACTTCCTATTGCTTACTTACTACGCATAATGAACATCCTTTAATAAAATGTGACACACTTTTAATCATACGAGGCCAATAACAATATCTTTGTAGATGTGCCACCTTCTTACTTAAACCAAAATGACCAGCAATAAGAGAAGTATGTGCCTATCTTATGATGTTGACTCTTTCTCCCTATGGAATACAAAGCTTTCCAAGATGGTACAACAAGGTATCATGCAAATGATAATCCAATTCCCCTACTTGGTGACCTTGACTCAAGCTTGGATAAACATCCTCAAAGTCATTGTCTAATGCATGTTACTCAATATAACTTTCATGCAAAACATAATTATGCTTGAGTAAATTAGCTGCACTAATAATAGATCTAGAAAGCATATCAACAACTTTATTGTAGATACCTTTCTTATACGTTATTACCAAGTGGAATTTTTGAAGAAACCCATTCATTGAAAGTGCCTTGATTGTTGCAACTTAGATTGATATTGCCAGTATTGCAATGGCTGATAATGAGTGTGAATAATTGTTTCCTTACCCATCAAGTAGTGTTTCCAACTTTTCACACTTTTCACCAGTGTATATAATTCCTTGTCATATGTAGGATAATTAATCGCTCCACCATTGCCCACGGGGCTTTGGATTGACGGTGAATGGGTGCACTGTTAAGGCACTCCTTGCGATAGGTCAACGGTTCAAATCCCTCATGGGTGCTTAGGTAGTATTATATATCTATATATTATATATAATATATATTATATAT
Organism: Pinus taeda; assembly: GCA_000404065.3. NCBI lineage: Eukaryota > Viridiplantae > Streptophyta > Pinopsida > Pinales > Pinaceae > Pinus > Pinus taeda. The sequence continues at coordinate 49,234 of APFE030443134.1, read as the reverse complement.
AATATATATATATAATATATATATATTATATATAATAATATATATATAATGTATGTTAATGTGTGTATGTGTGTATGTGTGTATGTGTATGTGTATGTGTATGTTATATATATATATACACATATACATTACACATACACATACACATACACATACCACATCACACATACATACATATATATATATATATAATATAATATATATATCTATATTAATATAATTATAATTAATTGCTCCACCATTGAAAGTTTCGAAATGAAAACATATAGGTTTACCATGTTGCATGAGGACTACACCTGTAGCACAGGCACTAGCATTAGTCTAGATCTCGAATGATTGTCTCAAGTTTGGAAGTGGAAGTATTGGATCTAAACTGATCTTTTCCTTCAATGCATCAAAGGCCTTTTGCTACTTGCCTCCCCACTGAAAAAACTTTTTAACACTTGTCAATTCATGCAAAGGAGCTGTTATAGAAGAAACGTTAGCAATGAATTTCCTCCAATATTGGGTTGCTCCCAAAATCTTCTTACCTCAGTAACTGTCATGGGCCTTGGCCAATTCAAAATGACATCAACCTAGGATCTATTTTCAAATCACCTTGTCCAACAATATGACCCAAGTAAACTAAAGAAGTTTTTCCAAGCTCACACTTTGACATCTTTAAATACAACTGCTCTTTCTTTAAGACATCAAGTACTTTTCTCACATGCATGACATGTTCATCAAGAGATTTAATGAAAATTAATATGGCATCTAAGTATATTATAAAAAAAAATCATCAAGAAATGACCTCAACACATCATTCATCACACACATGAAGGTAGCAGGAGCATTACATAAACAAAAAGGCATAACTATTCATTCAAACAAACCTTGTTTTGTTTTGAATGTTGTCTTTCAAATGTCTCCTTCAACAATTCAAATTTGATGATAGCCACTCCTTAAGTCCAACTTAGTAAAATAATTTGCATATTTAAATTGATCAAGTAAACCACCTATCCTAGGCAATGGGTAACTGTTATTTACTGTAATCTTATTCAATGCACGGAAGTCCACACACATGCGCCATGTTCCATCCTTCTTTGGCACCAAAACAATAGGTGAACCACATGGTGAAGAAGATGGCCTGATGATCCCTTTATCCAACAACTCTTGAATTTTCGTTTTAATTTTTGCACTTTCCATCACTGATATCCTGTACATGCCAATGTTAGCAAGAGGACTATCTTGCTGCAACTGTATCTCATGTTGGATTCCTCTCTTGGGAGGCAATCCTTTTGGTTCCTGAAACATCTCATCATATTGGTTAACAACATCAACCAATTCAAATTTCAATCTTCAATAACAACCTTGAAAAGCTTCATTATCAACATGATTCTTTTGTTTGATCATTAGAAGCACTAAATTCTTTCTTTAATTAACTAATCTTTTCATCTTCCCCACATTAACAAGTGAAAGAATTAGTTTCTTGCTATGAGCTCTCACAATATATTCTACTCCATCTTTGAACAAATGGTATTTTTTTTCATGTCTATGGAATATATTTTTTTTGTCATAGGGATATGCGCTGCCCAAAACTATACCATATATGTCTAATGGCACAACATCAAGCTCCACTTCATCTATGAAATTTGCTGTAATGATGAATTTCAGTTTACACTTTCTAGTTACTTGCAATTGTGCATTGTCGCACACCCACCCAAGTGGATATGGTTTATGATGTGGAATGGTTTCCAATTCTAAACTTTTGACAACATTTTCAAAGATAATATTGGCTTGAGAGCCACTATCAAAAAGAGTATCAAGTTTCCTATGTTTTGAGATCACTCTTATGTGAAAAAGTTCTATCCTTTTCTTTTCATTTGGAGTTTCATTATATGAATTTGAAGTACTAGTGCTAGCCATGGATTCTTTTCCTTTCATACCCATGGTTGTAATTTTAGTTTCATCACCCAAATCGAATCCCAAATCTTGTTGAATGGTTGCAGTTGTCTTTTGTTTTCCCTTGTTGTTGAATTTATTTGGTTTGATTTCGGGATGAAGCTTCCAACAATGAGCTTCATCATGATCGTCTTTGGAATAATGTTTGCTTGTTAATTTCTCTCCTTCCTTCTTAATGGATGTATTTTTATTTACCTTTCATTTGAAACCCTTTTCTTTTCCTTTACCCTTAAATGGATTTTTACTACCCTCTTCTGGAGTGCTTTTCCCTCTTGCCTCAAGATGAGTGGCTTGCACACATACCTCACCTAGATTATTGGGATTAAACATAAGGATAGTATGCCTAAGGTAACTATGTAATCCCCCTATGTACTTCAGCAACATGTCTTGTGATTGCAAATCTACCCCTAACATTAGAGACCTTTTTTTGAATTCTTGGGTGTAATCTTGCACATTTTGACCTTTAAGTTGTCTAAAGTTCTGCGAATTCATGATGGATTTTGCATATAAGCTAGAGGGTAGAATTGTCTTTTAATTGCAGCAATGAAATTAGACCACGAAATTGAGATCTTATCATGTTTTTTTATCTCTTCTTATGTCTTTGATTCCCACCATACTAATGTTGCACCCTCCATCCTCAAAGAAGCTAATTGAATCTTTATGTCATCCTCTTGAAGGTTTTGAATTCTGCAATATGCCTCCAACTGACTAACCCAATTATCAAGCTTCCCTGCATCCACTTCACCATTATACATGGGAAGTTAAAATTTAACATTAAGTTTTAATAAGGGTGATTTATCGGTTCCTTTTGAGGTATGTTGATGACTATTAGTAAGGGTTGTGTTAGTGGAAGAGGGTGAAGATGCTTCTGAATAAGAAGATGAATAATATGGTGGAGAGGGTGGAGGTTTACCTCCATTTCCATTACCTCCTCCTCCTCAAGAACCTTCTCCTTTGGGAGGTTTGGAGCTTTCGCCCTGCAGTTTGGTATTCCTCTCTTCGTAGAGGACCTTCACCATATTTTTCTCATAAAAGAAATCCTTCCTAGAGACCTTCTCATCCTCTGTCATGTTTTTTAGTTCTCCTTCATAAGACATGCTCACTGGAGTGTCAACTACAACATAAGGAAGAACTAGTGGCAGAGATTGTGGAAAACTTTCCCTCCTCCTCTTTGACCCAACTTCAGGGCTTTCAACCAGCTTCCCTTTTCTTCTCTTGAGTTTTAACCTTGTAAGAATGATATTCAATTGCAAACTGTTAAATCCTTCTTGAACAAATAAAACCAAGAGCTCTAATACCAAACTTGATATGATGGGGAAAATTAGTTTTTTGCGCTAAAATTTCTTTTCAGAATATATTAAATATGCTTGAGGATTTATGAAGTTATTTTCAAGTTTAAACATGGGTTTTTGAGTGCTTTTATGTAATTTGTATGTGAAAATTAAGATAAACAAATGACTGAACAACAACATATAATAGACATAAACATCACCATAAGCAATATCATAATAGCACATGATGAAGGAGTTCACCCCTCCTGGGCTACGTCTCCTTGGTCCAGTTTATAATGGCTCGGCCCTCTCTATTATGCTCAAAAGTGTGAATACACCAGTTTACAATGCTCAAAAATATTTGAAACTTGTTCTAATGGTCCGAGAATGCCCAAAAATGCCTGTGTAGCCTCTTTATGCTCCTAATTTGGTCAAAAGATGAAGAAGTTATGGCCTTTACCAATATTCTGTTAATCAAACCGTAAATTCCCCAAAATCCAGCACCATCCTATAAATTTTCCCCAAAACGTGCTAACGGAGAAACAATTTCACCAAAAATTAGGTGAAATTGTTGGACATTTTAAATGTATGCTAATACCTAAATTCCGAAAACTATGGACACGTGGGGGCCATGTGCCCGAATCTAAGGCCAACGACTCACCCACGTCGGTCGGGCCCCCACATTGCACTCTGCCAGTGGCTGTGTGTTGGTAATGCGACCAGGGGCCAACCCCCGTGGGCTAGCCCTACCCCAATTGGTGCGCCATTAAACTTTAAATCAAACTCGACGACATAATGGCTAAGCAATAATGTGATGGTTTATTGGAGGAGGCTTTGGCTTTTTGTGTGAGGTCATGGGTTCGACCCCCGTTGCCTCCGCCCAACTTTGAACAATAATTTTGGTGGCCCCTAGGCTGCCACGTGGTGGCCTCCGGCTGGGCCACTTGTCAGCCCTTGGTTGGCCACCATTCTGACGAGTAAAAAACATAGAATTTCATCCAATAACAAAATGCGACTTGTCACAATACCATTTTCCAGAGGAGCCCACTAACTAATTCAAACTACCCATTCAGCACCACATCAGCAGTATAGACTATTGGCTGGGTTGTCAATTTTTTTTTTAAAATTCCCTTGCTTGGGAAAGTGAACAAAACATGTTTCTCGGAGCATACGATGTCCGTTTTGCGTGAAACGAGTTATGTAGGATTTAGGATGACGAACACCACACGGTCGTCTAGGATCCACACCGAGCAGAAAACTTTGAATTTTGAGCTATTTTTTGAGCACCTAATCATTGTTACTAGGAACAAAAATGATCATATTGTATAAGTAAAGAAGGATTTACAAGCTCAATTCAAGATGATTGATCTAGGACTACTTCACTACTATCTTGGAGTTGAAGTATTCCAACATCGACACAACATTTCATTAGTTAATGGAAATATGCATTTGAGCTACTAAAAAGATTTAGGATGGAAGATTGTAATTCAATTCTTACCCATGTGGATTAATACTTTAAAAAATTAAAGCAGAGTAGTTAGTAAAGATTACTACTTACAAACAATTGATTGGTAGCTTGATCTATATGAGAACTACTCATCTAGACCTATATTATGTAGTTAGTATTCTCTTGCGATTTATGCATGAACTAAGGAAAAGTCATTGTAATACAACAAAAAGGGTTCTTAGATATATCTAAAGCATGGGATATTTTTGTGTTCTTTAAAAAAGACTAAGAATTAATTGGTTGATATTTAGGGGCATATTTTGCTAGAAGTATTGATGATTGGGCATCAACATCGTCTTATTTGATGAACATGGGGTCAAAAATAGTGTTGCAAGAAACAAGTAACAATGAAAATTTATTTGGTAGAAGCATAATATATATCAGCATGGAAAACAACATGTGAGATTGTTTGGTTGTGTAGAGTTTCACAAGATTTAAGTGTTCCTCAAGTAGAAGCTACATTTTTATTCATGACAGCTAGTCAGTCATAAAACATGCAAATACCAATTTTTTCATTCCAAAAAAGGCATGTTGACACAAAGTATATTTACATTAAGACACTCATTGCAAAGGACGTCATCAAATTGGTATATTTTCCTTTATAAAACCAAGTCTAAGATATTTTCACAAAACCACTTGGCACGATCAAATTTACTGAGTTCAGGGAAGAAATTGGTATATATTGTAATGTACTTTTGGATCAAAGGCAGCAATGTTAGATATATGATCCAAATTACATAAATTAATATTTAATTATTTACAGTCTTCTTATAATATTTTATTATTTAAGAGTCTTCTTAGAATATTTATTTGTTATAATAGATTTGACATCAAGAAGGTGACATTATTTAGGAATCAAATTAGGAAATTTGTTAGGAGAATTGTTAGAATTACAATAAATATAAATGGACTCTTGCCACATGAAACAAGTGATCCATAACTAAACTAGTTTAGAAATTTTTTTTATTTAAAGATTTTTTTGTCCTCTTGCAAGAGTGTTGAACAATTGTGTGTAATATTTTGTGTATTATTATGTAATTCTCTTTTCCTTATAAATAATTTTTGTTTGTTTGAGGACACTTCTTCTATTAACACTTTATTTTTGCATGTTCCTCTTTTCCTCACATCCTCACTTCTGTACCTTCACACGCATTCCCACATCCTTGCACTTCTTATATGTTTAGTAGGATAATATTTTATATTTATTAAGTTTTTTTAGAATTTATATAATATATATATGAGAACATAATTTAATGAATTTTTAAATATCATAATTTAATTTTTAATTGATAGTAAGAAGAGATGGTTGTTACATAGCTCTGACATTGTTTAAGTCCATTCTATTTTTTTTTACTCATTTTGAGTACAAATTTCAACTAGTAATAATATTCACTAGGCTTAATATCACGTGTCGTTCATTGGCATAAGATAAAATAAGATAATTTTATTATTGCTTAGTCAATAGTCAATAGAACTATGGTAATTCATAATATACCAACTATAGCAATTCCAACCAATTAATAAAAATGATCTCATTTCAATTAAAAAAATAATTTATCATCTCATATATTAGTGGCTCAAAATAAATTTATTTGATTAAATTATTTATAACAATATATTACAATAATAACAAGATAACATAAACATAATTTTAATGTAGAAATTAGTTGCTTTACAACTATTTCACTAATTTATATATAAACAATCCATATATAAATATAAAATTGATTTCATTTTCATATGAAAATTCTTCACCTTGACCTTGCAATGCTCTATCCACCTCCATATAAATATTGTAAATATTTTATGTTATAAGAAACACATTACTCTTTATTAATAAATTATTTTTTTTTTCTAAAGCTTTCTATAACACACGGATAAGTCTTCACCATGAAATGCTTTAGTCATGAACCATATTTTATGCTGTAAGAAATTCCAAGAGGGTAATGCTAGCTCATTAGTGAGCTTTGCTCCATAAATATGGAACTTTCCCTCAACTATGATTGACAACTTGATGCACCCTAAACTGATGTCTATTAGAAAATAATCTATCAAGTGTCTTAGAACTGGCTGGAGTGTCTTGTGACAATGAAGTCACATTTCAGTAGTTTCGTTTTTTTTTTCTTGGACAAGTCACTTCTTTTGACCTCCTCATTTTTTCTTGTTGTCTCCTCTATTGATTTTCTCATCTTAAATTTAACTGCTAGTAGTGACTTGGCATCCTATTCTTATTTTTTTTCGCTAAACCCATGCACTTTTGTGGAAGCCCCTCCTGTTATTAGTTCTTGACTCTTCTTGGATCTCCTTCTTGTTGGATCTACCATCTGCTTGCACTATCTTAGGATTTTTGGGTTGTATTTGATGACTTACCTTTGCTCGAGGCATGAACTTGGCTTTGCTTCACTGATACCACTTTTCCTCTTATCCACCTCTGTTTCTTCTTGAAACTTCCCTCCTTGTTCTATGGATTTTCTCTCCTCGTCATGTAGTTTCCATGCCACGCCATTAAGAGACCCTGTGTTAGCAAAGGGATAGGGTACTTGTTGCCACATAATCTAGCATGGGTCTTAGAAGGGCTACCTAAAGGACATCCACTAGAACAAATGACAACAATGGGACAAAGACCCACTGTCACCTTAATGGGTGTCCCCTGTTCTTTACAAACTTTCATTGATGGGAGGAGTCCTGGTATGAGGGAAATCACTATTAATTACAAGATCAATGACAAGGTATAATGTGATGTCCAAGGCCCGTTCAAAGGAGAGGCTCAAACTAAAGGCTCAATGCTTCCAAAGAGGTTAAAGGATCTTTAAAAAAGACCTGTGAGGAGACCTAGACCTAGGGTTATTGATATCCAATGATGATAATGAGGCCTAAGGTCAAGGCTCAAAGGATGATTAGGACCTATCAAGAAAATTTGTATGACGATTTATGCCTTTATATAATTTTTCCCTGTTCTTGAGAAGCCGAGAATGGGACCACACAAGTCCTAGTGTTTATGCATAACCATGGGAGGAGACCCTCCAAGGAGCTCACTAAGTCAAGGTAGTGTAGGGAAAGGATTTTTGAGTGATTTAATCCATCGATTACTATGTGAAAAACTTCTCACTATGACCTTCAAGATGGGAATTCAAAGACTGAGCTAGGGATTGAGTTTTCTCTTACATGATTCCTGGGAATTACGTGAAACCTTGAGGATCCCTAGAGGAGACACCAACATAGTAGCTTATCCAAAAGAAATGGAAAAATTCCTCCTCTAAAGGAATTCACATGCAGCCCTAGCTAGGTCATCTAAGAGAGAGGCCATAATTTTTAAGAGGTAAAATAAGGGTGATCACCAAATTTTCTTGGATTAGTTCCATACCCTTGGGTCATGGAGCCTATGTGATTCAAAATTCGGCTAAAATTTATCTTCAAGGAGGCTAAATTGTGATTCCCTAACTATCACCCTTTAGCATTTACCCACATAAGATCAATGCAATTTTATGGAAGGAAAACAAGTTTTAATCCACTAGGAACTTTCATCTACTTGCAAATCAATGAGTAGCATGTGAAAATTTGCAATCTAACAATCTTTTCGATGATATTCAATAATAAGAGAAAAAGAAGAACTAGCTAGTTGCAAGATTTCCACACATTAGATATTACTGCATGAAAAAGATTTAGCAAAAGAAGTTACAAGAGAGCAAGAGATATATCGAATCCAAGATTAAGATAACAACTCCAAGAAAGAGCAAGATTTCAGCTCCCAAAAATATCAAAATGCATCAAAAGAGCTCCAATTGTTATCCAAGAAAAAGTGTGAATTTCTCAGAGGGAGATATCCAAGTGTGATGATGATCATTGATACAAGTGAGGTTCGAATCTATTTATATGAGCCTCTAAGAGTTTGAATTAGCCTAATATGCCCCAAAATATTTTAATGTGCAAAATAACATCACTTTGGTGACAAGCACACTAAATAGCTTATAAAGTGTAAGTTAAGCCAAACAAAATGAAGCCACAATGATGTAGCAATGGCTTAGGAGGCATTTGGAAGGCCTAATTTAGTCCTCTAGTTCCATGATGAAGAAGAGGGCTTCATGAATGATGGTCAAGAGGATGGTCCCTTGATCTCCAAGTAAAACATCATGTGGTGCTCGAAAGTGGCTATGAGGCACAAGTAGTGGTTGCATGGGTTTCCTGATGTAAGATAAGCCAATAGACTACTCTAAATGAGGGCACAAAAGATGGTTCTTTTCCTCCCATGTCTCAAGGTTGAGACAAACCTCCTCTGGGCCTCAGATCAACTACCAAACCTTGTATATAGTGTTACACTGACTGGGGGCACTATTAGTCCAAGTGAGTCATCTCTCATATAATGTGAGAAATGAACAAACTATTGTGGGTGCTGAGGCTTCCCATGATATGAGATAATTCTCTATCACATGATAGGTACCCATGGCTCTGAACGCTTCCCCTACAAGATTTAATATAATCCTCTGGTGGGCTTAGATCCTGTGTAGGGAAGCCAAGCCCAAAGTGAAACCACTTGCCAATCCTGTATAAGCTCTAATGCATCTCCTCACCTTCAAATACAACAATTCATTAGTGTAATTGAGTGAGTAATCTTGTTAATGAGGGGTTGAAATGGACACTTTATATTTATTTTCCCTTCTAGATTTGGGGCATTAATCTTGTAATGGTGTTACCTCCCATGATAGGAGTAGTTAATAAGTAGCCCTATTAAGTGTTCTGAACCCCTAAAGGGAAGGACATGTCCAAGGTACATCCTTCAATTGGTAGGTGTCATGTGAATGATAGTTATGTGGATTGGGACATAGGGGTCTCAAGGCCAAATGACATAGTTTCAAGGGTGGTAATGATGAGGGATTTCCACATATTTGGGTGTATGAACATAGGAGGGAGAAATTGTGGTACTTGAGTTACCTGGACCTTTATTTTTCCGCCCTTCTTTATTTTCTTTTTTCCTTTATTGGGTTTTCTTTTATTTTACTGTTTGGGGCTCCAAGGGATGAGAGCATGATGTGTATGATATAGAGTGATTACCCCCTTAAGGTGAGGTATTTCATTGTCGCCAGGGTTTGGGATATACATGGGTTCCTTAATGATGCAAGGGGAAGTCATAGGGACCCTAGGAACTGGGGTGATGACCATAATGATATGAAGTAGACTTCATGTTTTAATTTTTCCCATATGCTAAATTTTATTGTCTCAACCATCTTTTGCATTTTGTGGTAATATTTCCTTTTGTATGTGGCCATATTGTGTTTTTATCTTTTTTTGTTTAGCTGCATCAACCTCCAAGGCATTGTTCGAGGGCCGACCTAGAAATGTTGACAAGAGGGGGGGATACCATAGCCTTGTGGACCCAAAGAGGGAAGATTATGAAATAGGGTGCATAATGTGTGGAGGGGAGTGAAAAATGTGGAACGAGAAAATGTAACCATGTTACCAAAATTGGCGTTTCCCAGGTAGTGCCCAGCCTAAAGATGTAATCTAGTAGGGGAGATCCCATGAGACTAGAGATGGAGATTAACCTCCCTAGTTAAGGTAAGGGAACAAGAGTACAAACAAACCCCTCCTCCTTTGAAGCCACCCAATAATTCATACACATGTGTGCCTAAGAAAAACAAGCATAAGCACACAACTGCATAATGAAAACTCATACCTTAGGATCCGATGGCCCACCGTGAAACATACAATCTCGACAGATGGGCGAGGGGAATATGACTGGCTCAGCGAGTGGAGACATCTGGCACAACATCGACTATGCTCGTGGTTGTTAAGGTGTTTTTAGCGGTTGGTTGAAGACAAATATAAAAGAAAAAATCTCTTACGAGGTCACCTACTAGTGGAAGGTAACAATACTATCAAGAACATGCTAGTCAAGGTAGCATAAAAGCACAACTCAAAGTGGAGGAAGAAGTAGCTCGCTTTCCGAAACTCACCACACCCCATATTTAGGAAGAGCTTACCTATGTCGAACCGGAAGGAACCAACTAGAGGTGATTTCTTTTGGACATAGAGGTAATAACATATTTGGATGAATGGGTGCCTAATATAGGGCACACACGTGGGTGCTTTAATCAATGTATGCACATAAAAATTGACCTATTCTAGCACATGAAATTGCCACTTGGAAACATTCTACTGGATCATCATGAAAACATAAAGGACCTCCTCCTCTCCATGGAACGCCTACACCGATTCTTGACAAACCTGAGCCATTGATCGGAGCACCTCTAGAAGCACCTCGAAATTCCCCCTTACTATTGGGTGCTCACTTAGCAACAACAAAGAGTTGGTTTACATTGCAACAACATATTCAAACCCCTCTTCCTAGTCTACTCACTCTTATTTTGTTTTGGGATTTTTTAGTTTTTAGTTTTTTTTGTCTTTCTCTCATGGCCTTGGAAGCCTACATATTAGTATATGTATGTCATATTTTGAATCTTTGGGTAGCAATTTGTATTTTTCATATTTAAAATAGGTACACTTTTGGATCTCATTGAAATTCCCCTTCCCATGTGACCAAAAACTTTAAAACCTTAAGCTCTGTCACATAATCTCTTGTTTAGAAGGCAATACAAATATTAAAAAAAACACAGAGAAAAACAAGAAAAAGAAAAGAGAAGATAAAAATAATTTTAAAAAGTATTAAAAAATTGTAATCCTAAACTGTGTATAATACATAGATGTAATTAAAATATAAAATTTCGTATAATTTAAAATATAGAAACAATAAATATAAAAAATAAATAAAGATTATTTTAATTTTAAATATTTTTTTATAGTTAAATAAAGGTGATAATAATTCTAAAATATTAATAATAATATGGAATTTCTAATTTTTTAAATCAAAAATTATGTTTAAAATATATATATAAATTTAATTAATATATTTTTTTATAGAAAAATAAATACCAATTAAATTAGACTCTATCTTAAAGTAATATAATATTATATTGATAAAATAGTGAATTACACTAAAGGTGTCGTTTTTTTAAATTGTTCATCGTTTTGTTTTTTCACCCCTTTTTGACATCCGTCGGTTTGCTATTTTTCCTAGTAAGTCACATCTGATTAATTTTTTGACCAGGTAAATAATTTGAGAAAAAGTTGGTCGGTGAAGAATTTTGTTGTTGACGTTTCTAAGAATCCTCATGCGCTTTCCATTTGAAGTAATAATTTGTGTACCTTTTGAAATCACGTTGTGCCTTCTCAATATACAATTTGATAACCTTTGTAATCTTCACCGTTAGACAACTTAATTTCATACTGATAGAGGGTGAGGAGTGAATATTAAATTTGAAATTTGCGAATTTCAGGGTTGAGATTTTAGTTATAGAAATTTATTTTGAATATTTTAATTTATTAAAATGGAGTCGTTTGTGAGAATTGTCTAGACGGTCAAAAGTGGTCAGAATTTGGGTAAAATAATCTCAAAAAATCTTGTAGAGGTATTGTTTGAATCATGTTTTTGATGGTGGAAATGGATTCGACACCACCAAAAACTTGTGAAACACTTAAAATTATGAAATTTGACAACTTTTTTTTGGATTTACAAAAAAGCTAGCTGAATTTTTTCAAAGTATGACCAGAATTTCGATAACTTTCAAGACAAAAAAGAGTCTCATTAAACTATGACCATTAAAATAATATATAATTGCAAAGTTAATGAATCAAAAATTAATTTTACGTTAAATTATAAACAAAGTCCCCCATTTTTTTTGAATCACTGTACTTTTATATCATTTTTACTTTCATGAATATAAATAATGAAATCTTCTTAAATATATTTATTTTTCCGTACATATGTTAATTAAATTATTATATAAAATTTATTTTTATTATTATTTTATACTAGTATATTTTATTTTTGTGTGGATGTTTGTAATTCATTTGTGAAGATGTATATCAGATTACATCTAAAAATAATAAAATAATACCTATTAATTTAAATAAATTATAACAATTAAGTCTCTCTAGGATGGGCATTTTTAGCAAGGTATCCCAAGATCAAAACCTCACGGAACTTGTTGTGCCCATGCTTAGGGGAGGATACACACTAAAATCTAGTGAGCTTAGGCTTGCTTTCAGTTGGCCATAATGCTCTAATGATCAAAAGACCCTCCATAATCTTGGAAAATCTTTCTACTATTTCCTCTAGCTATTGTTGTTGATCTTCAAAAAGTTTTCATTTCAATTCTTTTTCCATTACTATCAACTTATCCATCTCTATGGCTTCTCCATACATGTCAAATGAAAAAGGATAAGAGTAAGCGAGGGCACACATAGACCTAAAATGCCATTCCTATGCATTTATTAGCCAATGACAACCACTGAGATCAAATTCTTTACTTTATATGCATTATGATATCAATATTTTTTTTTATCACATTGAGACATCATTTTCTTTCCAATTACGAAGACGCTTGTGGTTCATCATATTGCAGCATTGTTTATATTTTGTCACATGGTGATGTTTTTTACTCTTAATCACTTTATTGTATTTCTATTCATCACATTGTCGTAACAGTTGTTTTTGTTTATCACATTGCAAAGTCATTTGTTGTTCATCACATGGGTGATGAAATTTGTTGTTTATCACATTATGTCATATATTTTTTGGTGCAGCTGCAATATCATTGATTGTTCATAGCATTGTGACATTACTTGATGATCATCATATCGGAACAATAAAATCATTATAAATTATATATTCAAAATTAAATAGGGTGTTAGATTTAGATTTTTTTCCTTATTACAAATTTTGCACTCATAGAAAGTTTTAATAAAAAATGAATATTTTTTTTTCATATTTATGTTGAATGTAATTCAATTTCTTTAATTAATTTGGTTTTATAAATTAAAAATTTAGAATATTTAGGCTATTATTTTTTTTGAATTGTATTACTGATTTTCAAATTCTGAATTTTAATTGTGAGCTATTTTTAAAATCTGATTTTTGGAGAGATAATCCCAAATCTATATTCCTTTTGATGTATTCTATATATTTTTTAAACCGTTTGCTAACTTATAATATAAACCATAAAAATAATAAAAATATGATATTATATATAATTTCGTAATTTTATCTTAAAATTTAAATTTAATATACCATTAGTTAATAACCATCAGCCCATAGTATATATATTTTCTAAATTACCTGGTAGAAAGACCACCGATACTACACATATACCGTTTTCTTTTACCTTGTGAACAGAACACCGATAATGCTTAATTTTCTTCTCCTCACTCGTGCCACAAATGATTCAACATTTTCTCTCCATTTGATACCACCACACCAATCGACGCCCGCTCGTCCTCCATCCTCAACTATGTAAACCCCTCTTTATTTTGTTTTTCTTTTTAAATCTTTATAAGTGTATTCTTACTTGAAAAAATGGGTTTGAATGTGCATAAAAATTACCAAATTCTTTTAACTGTTGTTAATTATTAATATACAAATATAGGGCTGGATTTAAATTAGAATAATTTTAAGTTCATGTTATTATAATTAATGAAAACTATGGATGGTTGAAGAATTAAAGTGGATAGATGAATTCACATTAATTTCGAATTAACAAAATGAAACATTCCATATTATTTTTTCTTATTAATAACTCATTACTTTTTAAAGAGTTTCAATCTTTTAAATGCAATTATTTTCTAATAAAATATCAAGATTAAAGGATAATAATAAAATATCAAGATTAAAGGATAATAAAACTATGGATAATCAATATATCTAACAATACATAATTTTTTATTTTTTAATAACTTTTTTAAATTTATGAATTGTCATTTAAAATCAGATTTATTATAATTAATTATTCAATATTATTGGAAATATTATTAGATTACATCTAAATAATAAGAAATAATTTTATATATTAAATAATATTAGTATTGAATATGCAAAGTTGTATATGTTTCTTTAATAGAAATATTTTGATGTAATAATTGTAAGTAATTTAAAATGAAAAATTTAAATAACTATAAACAATTTAAAAGAAAAATAAAAGTGAAAATGGTTTATCCATGTATTTAAAAGTTAAAGTAGAATTGACTAAATTTACATATTAGTAACTAATGACAATATTATAAATGTAGATTGAGATTTTAAACATGTTTTTCAAATAAATAAATTGATAAAATAATGATGTGATATAATAATCTTACTCACAACATTCCATAGTATAATCAAACTAAAACACATGTATTTTTATATTTTTATGTGAAAGCTATCTAATATCACTTAGCAAAGCTACTTAAAACATGTCTTTTAAGGGATTTTCGAGTTAATTGGTCAATGATTAGAGCATATTAGTTTTCATTCTTTGGCAAATATTTTTCTTTTAATTGTCGATACTAATTAAGATTGTAACATATTCGAGCCTAAGCTCATGCATCTAATGACTATTTTAGGGCCCTGCTAATAAGAATCCCATAATGTAATCACCTTTGACTAGATTCAAGCCTCGAAAAAGAAAATAGATTTCAATTTTATTGTTAAAATAGATACCAAAATTTCAAATATGATAACACAAAGTTGTTTCTCAAAGTTAAGAATAATCTCCCTTACACTTGCAATTTATTTAAATTATTTTAATGTGTATATTTGCATGGATTTTAGTCCCCATAGGGTCATAGTTGTAATCACCTTTGACTAGATTCAAGCCTTGAAAAAGAAAATAGATTTCAATTTTATCGTTAAAATAGATTTCAATTTTATCGTTAAAATAGATACCAAAATTTCAAATATGATAACACAAAGTTGTTTCTCCAAGTTAAGAATAATCTCCCTTACACTTGCAATTTATTTAAATTATTTTAATGTGTATTTTTGCATGGATCTTAGTCTCCATAGGGTCATAGTTTCAAACCTCAATGGGGGAGATGGAGACCACTTTAGGGGAATCAAACTTCCCTTGGGGATCAACTCTTGCACAATGCTGATGATAAGCATCCCATTATGTGTTATTAGTTTTGGGATTGCTTGATATTTCTCCATGATTATCTAGAGATGCCACAAATAAATAATTCACACCCTTATAAGATAATAAGTGTGAAGAAAATCTTGAGGAGGTGTTTCTTTTTATTCCATAGCCAAAGGTCCACTGATCCACAACTGTATTCAAGGCCAAAATAAGATTCCCACATTCCATATATACTTTTCTCAATGTTATGGTTCTAGTTAAGCTTGCTATGTAGATTGATTCCAAGGAATTATATGATGTCACTTCCACTAAAATGTTGTTATCATTTATAAAATTATCTTTTTGGATTTGATTATCAAATTTTTTTCCTTTTTAATGTTAATAGTCATACATATACTAAAGGAGAAATACTTGATAGTTCTTAGTTTAATATGTCATGGTATTGGCCCATAATATTGTAACAAAAGTTATTTACAAGTTAAAATCTCTATGGTAAAGTGAGTGTGGATTTTCATGGTTAAGAATATTGTTACATGTTTTTTGAAATTTATATATATTTAGCTTATATATTAATTCTTCTAATAATGATAATGTTAATAATGATGATTTTATAATTTAGTTAAGTTTTATGACATTTTTAAAATTTAGCCAACGAAAAATACTTCATGGGATGAATGTTTTGATATTTATCATGGATTTGAAGCCAATCTATTTTTACAATCCATTTAATCTATATAGATACATTAGTTATTATTCGTTTTATTATGAACCATTTTCTTTAATTCAATTTAATATTTATTCATAAATATTCATATTGATAAAATTAAATATTTACTAAATTTTACATTCTCAAATTTTTTATTATTAAATATCAACTTAACTTTTTCGCGTCAAATAAAAGAGTTATCCATTAATCATTATATTTATAAATAAAAGAATTCTATTGCATTGAAGAAATACCATATAACAAAGTAATATATATTATATTTTTAATTTTTTATACAACCATTTTTTGTGCAAAAATACTTATTTTTAATAAACATAAAAAATTATTTTAATATTATAATATATAAACTTGTTTTTTTATATATAAAATATTTTAAAGAATAAACAAATAATAATGGATTTGTTTTATTAAACAATAATTACTGAATTTAAGCAATATACCATTTAATATACAAAAATACAATATAATTTAGGAATATATATTCCATGAAATTTTTTTAAGTGTTTCGTTATATATATATATATATTATTGGTGTTTTTTTTGGAGCAGCACAGGCATTGCAAATTATCATTTCGAGAAACATCTTCGAGATAACATTCTTCTTTATTACTAGTTTTCTCTTTTGTTACAAGTTCTTGTTTCTGGGGTATAGGTGTATCTTCCATATCTTATCGAGGATTGTGATTATTACAGTGGTTAGGGTTAGGCTTTCAAACCCATAACACATACCTTAGATATTCCATGTCCCTTAAGCTTTTGCGATGGATGAAGATCCATTAGATTATGGTTCAGATAATGCTCGTAACAAATCATTTTTTGTATCCAAAGCATAAGTAAATACCATCAAATTTTGTCCATTGATATGGCCTTGCAATTAAGATTCCCAACATTTGTCGTATCCACATATCAAATTCGACTATAAAGGTGTTAATTCCTTTCCATAAGTAGAAACCCCACTTTCAACGCCTTCCAAGGCTGAAAATGCTAAAAATGTTTTAAGTCTTAGATTAGAATATTGGCAATCTTTGAACCATCCTCTAAATATTGCAAGGAAAAGGAAAATATGGTGGTTGTTGAGAACATCTCGCATGTTAATATCCAACAGAGAGAGGAGCAAGAATTTGTGGGGAGATTTGCGACTAAGATGGCCCATCCATTGGCCCTCAAATGATGGCTTCAAGGGAACTAGTTTATGATCCTAAGAACTACTCTCTAGTTTCATGTTTTGATTCAAGGATGTTTTTTTGTTATTCTTTATTCAAGGTGGAGGTAAAAAATAAAATCATATCAAATGATTGGGCTTGGGGTCTTTTTGGTCTTACACTACAAGGGTGGAATTTGGATTTTGACATTGCTAATCATCCAATAGAAGAAAAAAGGTATGGTTACTTCTGTTAGGAATATATTTGATTTTATGGAACTACACCATTCTTAGGGATATCAATAATAGAAATTGTTTGGTTCATGGGTGTGAAAGAAGGTTGCTTTTTGAAAAATGATCACAGAGTTTTGTGGTTGCATTTAGAAGTTAATTGAAAGGAGGTATTCTTGACAAAATTGAATTATGTTTTAAGGGGATTACTTTCCTTAAAATTATTGGCTATTGGATACTATCCTTCAAGTGTTATGTCTGTCATACGATATTCCATCTATTCAATACTTGTGAATTCAATGTTCATAAGATGCACCCTCCTAAGAAGAGATGGGTTAAAAAATTGGATATGGACCATTCATAGGAACCTCCAAATACGAATGCTTCCCATCACGATGTTCCTCTGCACGGTGTTATGACTACCACAATTTTGGGCCTACGTGCTTTGAACCTAGGAAAGCTTCCCTGGTAGACTCTTGTATGATTAACAATGAAGATTAAAGTTAATTGAGATGAAGAAATTCAAAAATTTCAATGAAATAAAATAAAATAAATTTGAATGATGTGCCATGCCCTTTGTCTTTGCATGAACCCCCTTGGATTATTTCTCCATCTAAAAAGAGTCCCACTCCTCTCATGTTGAATTCTATTAATCATTCTTCAGAGGCAAGTCATGCCAGTCCTAGATCTTATAATTCCTCCTTGGAATTCTCTTATATAAAAAAGAAGCCTTACTCAGTCCACCCCCACATTATACTTATTAAAGATGCTTCGATGCATGGAAGTATTGCTATGGATTTTCCTTTTGTAGGCCATGCCTGCAAGAAATCCACCTCAGCAAAAGAAACAAATAAGGCTTGGCAAGAAATCTAATAAGGTAGATAGGGCTCTTAGAGCACCAGGCGGCTCTAGGGCCTACAAATGAAAGTCATGTCACTAAACTTAAGGGGGTTTAGGGGCTCCCACAAAAGGCTACCCTTTGTTGAAATATATAGTGAAAAATATTCTAGCAGCATTTATAAACTTATGATAATTGTTGGTGAATATATTATAGTTCTTTTAGCATTCAATCATCTTCATCAAGAAATCACACTTAAAAAATTCGACCAACAAAAACATAAGGAAGGTAAATAACACAATGAATAAGAACAAGATAGAAAGTTTACCCTGGGAAAACCCACTATCATGGGTAGAAACCTAACAATCCTTTCCTTAAAGAAACTCTTCAAAAAGGCAACAAATTCATAGAAAAAAATGTCTAGCATAGTAGCAAGATGACCATCCACCATCCACCAAGTGCTAAGCCAACCCTCCAAAGTTTCCAAGAATGCTAGGAACATTGCAATTTTAAAATAAGGTGGTCATTTCATTAATTGTTTTTACATGTTCACAAGGCAATCTATCGTTGTTAGGTTTGGTAACAAGAATGGAATTAGTTCTACATGGGGCTAGAGGTCTTGAATACCTTCATGACCATATTAATCCACCTGTGATACACCAGGATTTTAAGGCCAACAACATCCTACTT
The DNA here is from genome assembly GCA_000404065.3 of Pinus taeda. Classification (NCBI taxonomy): domain Eukaryota; kingdom Viridiplantae; phylum Streptophyta; class Pinopsida; order Pinales; family Pinaceae; genus Pinus; species Pinus taeda. The sequence goes on along the minus strand of APFE030443134.1, from coordinate 29,942 downwards.
GACAAAAACTACAATGCCAATGTGTCCAATTCTGGGCTCGCAAAGCTTGCTTCTAAAAAGTTGAATGGTTAAAATAGTGTAAACTTTGAAACGGGAACTGATACTGTTACCTATTTCGTAGAGATAGCAAAAAATTGACCCGATTTTGAAAAGGGGCGATGTAGAACACACATATTTTTTTTAGAACATAGTTTTTGGCACTTTAAATAACCGTTACGATTACCCGTTTCATAGGGGTAGTAAAAACGTGACCCGATTTTGAAAAGTGATGACGCAGAATACAATTCTTATTTTTTGGAGGATATTTTTGACAATTTAAATTTTCTTATGTATCAAATATAAATATTTGTTTTTAAATGTTACTGATTTTTATGCTGATTTTGAAACGTCTTGATGCAACATAACCTTTTTTTTAGAGGGCTTATTTTTCACCCTTTAAAATTTATTATGTCCAATTTTTTTTTAAACCATGATTACTTAATAAATTTTCAAGTTGTTTTAATTTTCTTTTTTTAAATGTCTGATT
>APFE030443134.1:0-28171 GCA_000404065.3 Pinus taeda | reverse complement strand
TTTTTTATTTTAATTTTTTTCCAGGGTCATGATAAAATAATATACTCTATTATTTCGAAATGTTGAGATATTACCCTTGAAGAAAAAAGTGTTATCCCAATATCAACACTTTTTGTTTTGAGGGTGTTTTTTGGACAATTTTTGCACAAAAAATTGGTTTTCACCACCATTTTTAAAACATGTTCAAAATTTACCCTAGAAAAAAAGGCGTTATTCCAGCATCAACACTTTTCATTTTTAGCACTGTTTTAGATGTTTTTAAGGGGTTTTTTGGCCAGAGTTCTCGTTTTGAGTTTACAGTTCCCGTTTCAAAGTTTACATTGTTTGAAATATCCACTGAGATTTTAGGAACTATGGGACATGTTTCCCTAGAATAAGTTTCTTAACTTACATCAAATGTTATTCCTTGATATAAGCAACAACAAATGGTTAAAGGTACAAGTTTACTGCCTGGCATTTGATCACTTGATACAAATTTCACTACAGGTATGCTTTGATAGGACACCTAACAACAAAACCATCAGATATTTACAACTTCAATGTTATGCTTTTAGAGCTTTTGATAGGTTGTGTACCTGTAGACATGAAGAGACCTCCTAGGAAAGGCATAAGAAACAACTTATTTTCCTCTAATGATGATGAATGCCGAGAGTCCACTCAAAATATCAATCATTTTAATTAAAATACACAATTTCTTCAGAAGGAAAAACAAATTAACAACATGTTACATGTTTTTTTTTGTAAATTGGACTACTCCTATTATTATATAAAAAGGTTACAAAAAGATTACATCGAGGCAGGCCTCAAAAACTCTCCATACTGAGATATGGATTTAGCAGGACTTTTACACTGGAGGGTGAAACTTCCCTTGGAATCTGACTTGTCCAATAGACTCTTGATAACTAAAAGATAGACAATTTGACACAAAACAGAACCAACTGAAGGACAAACAATTTGACACAGACCAAAACCAACTATCCCAGGATTTATCCAGAGAGTTATACAAACAGAGATAGAGCAGCAAACATAGTCGTAATTGAAAAATGATTCCGACCTGAACTGAGCTGAGCCATAGCATGAGCTTATCAAAAACTGTCAAAAAAAGAAGGCTGTGAACTGAAGTCGCCGAACAAACATCATAGAACAACAGAAATGACCACTTGGGGCCATAGCCGGACCAAAACGACGTGTAGGCAAGCTCATACATCCACGGAGGTAGAAGGTTGCTCCTCAACGATCATGCATCCATACTGGTCTGACGCGCTCGAGTCTGTATATGGAGCGTCGTCTTTAGCTGGCTCGCTTGGACCCGCCACCACACCCGGGGCCTCTGCAAGCTGAATTCTTTGACAGTGAACAGGAGAAGGTTGCCTATGCTCCGCAGAGACTTCTGGAGGATCCGCGTTATCGCACTTCTCAATCCGAACTGACACAAAGTAGGTAGAGTTGTCCAGGGAACAGGGGAAGTGAAAGCGGGTTGAGGGATGAGAGCTGTGCGAACACGCTGCTGCACGAGCCTGACCTCTGCCTCTTCCTCGGCCTCGCCTTGCACCATGAGAGTCAATTTCTTCGGAGGAGGATTCCATGGTGTGAGAGGAGCGCTGAGGGATAGCCCTGCCTCTGGAACCTCCCCGAGACCCGCCCCTTCTACTAATGAGGCGGAGCCGTTCCCGCGGCATTCTGGGATTGCGTGAGGGATAACACTGGAGCAGGGAATGCACAGTGAGCAGAATCTCCGTGAGCCAAGAGGCATAGAGAGCCGATGAACCGTGCGCACAAGCTTAATGGCTAACATGGGCACAAAGGGCCACAAAGGCGAGGCAGAAGGGACACAAAGGGGCGAGGTAAGAATTGGCACAGAGAGCCGACCAGGGATGTCAATAGAAGCAACGAGGGGCGCGAGGAGAACACTTAGAAACTGATGCTTACAAATGGGAGAGCCAGAGCTGGGGACCTTGTGCTGGAGAATACTGCTCCCAAAGGAAGAGACCGAGGCCTTCTGTGCTGAGGGCCGAGGCCTAATCCTCTGAGACCATTGCCAAGACCCGAGAACCAGCAGCGAGCAGAACAGACAATGCATCCAAAGCCAAGACATCAAATAATGCATGACCAGCGGAGGCTGGCTCTTAAAAGACCGCAGAGCGGCGCCCCAAGCGATGAACATACCACAGCAGACGGTCTGCAATCCAAACACCAGAGAGACGAATCGCGGGAGAGCCATAATGCAGCAGACAGCGAGTTGCAGGGCGGAGTAATGAACCTCATTCAATTTAACATGATGGGGGTGGCAGGCCCGTGGATTATCCTTACAGATGGCGGATCTGGGCTTCCACTTGCCCAGTGGGAATGCCGCCACTGTACTGCCCACATTAATATACACCCGCATCCGGGGACAACATGTTACATGTTATACTAGTATATAATATTAAATATTATTCAAATCAATAATTACAACGGTCTGTGTAGATATGCACAGAAGAAAAAATCTATGCCAAGTGCTTGATGGTTTCTGGTGAAGTCTGTTCCCACTTGCTGTGAATATGTGTTGGGATTGAATTGAAGTCTATCAGGACTTGATGGACCATAAAACCATTCCACTCCAATCTCTAGTAAATGCTTTCTATCGATGGACTTCACATAAACTACCATTTCTTAATCCTTGCTTGCCCATTGACCTCTAGACATTTCGAAGATCAGCACTACTGATCAACCTGGTTTTTCTTTAATTTTTTTGGGAATTATAATTAAAATATCAATTTATAATTAAAATGATATTTCAAACATTGGAAACACCTTTGTTGGCAGGTATAGAAAATGTGGGAATGTAGATGATGGACACCAAATGTTTGACCTAACCACAAGATAAAACAACATCAGCATTATCGATTAAGTAGTAGAGATAAGAAGAAAGCTACATACTTTTATAGATGTTTTTCCATATTCAATGTTCTTAGTTTAATTTTCTTTTAATTCAAATTTTTATTTTATAGTTATAAATGAAAAATAGTAGTATATTTCCCTTTTCTTATATCAATAGATATAATTTTAAATATTAATGAACTAATATTTCTAAATACATATTTATTTTTACACATTTACTTATTACAATTATGAAATTACTATACAAATTATCAAATAAGACATCCTAGATATCGACTTCCATAATTTTAAGAGGGAAAAATGATGCAATCAACCTACATCAATCACATTTCTTAAATATTTTCACAGTTAGAATTCATCTTGTCAAACTATTCTTTTCTAGAAAAACTGTCTTGATTGAAACAACTTATTTGAAAAAAAAATTGTCCTGGTTGAAACAACTTATTTGCCTCTAATGATGATGAATGCCGAGAGTCCACTAAAAATATCAATCATTTTAATCAAAATACACAATTTCTTCGGAAGGAAAAACAAATGGACAACATGTTACATGTTATACTAGTATATAATATTAAATATTATTCAAATCAATAATTACCAACTGTCTGTGTAGATATGCACATAAGCAAAATCTATGCCAAGTGCTTGATGGTTTATGGTGAAGTCTGTTCCCACTTGCTGTGCATATGTGTCGGGATTGAATTGAAGTCTATCAGTACTTGATGGACCATAAAACCTTTCCACTCCAATCTCCAGTAAATGCTTTCTATCGATGGACTTCACATAAACTACCATTTCCTCAATCCATTCCTGCCCATTGACATCCAAACATTTCAAACATCAGTACTACTGATCAACCTAGTTTTTCTTCAAACATTTTGGGAATTATAATTAAAATATCAATTTATAATTAAAACAAGATTTAATTTTTCATAACACAACTCAATTAGCAATAACTATATTATGAAGTATTATATAAAATCTACTATCATAATTTAAATCGAAAGTTTAAGTCTCTGTTTTAGCCAATGAGCTTTCGGTAAAGTTGTTGTTTCACCTAAAAATTATAATGGTTCTATCCCTATTAGGCCAATAAGAAATAAGAACTCTGCCCAATTGCCAATTCTTGTAATCATAAAAATACAAAAAAAGATGATGGTATTTAACCTGCAACATATCTCTAGTTGGATCAGATAGGCAGCGAGGCTCATTCATGAGCTCCCAAGAGTAGTTTTATTGCAGTTTCCCAAGGGTTCTATTGCGTCCAACCAGAGAGTTCCATTGAAGGTTCTATCATTGCATGTCTAAAAAAATTGATCTCAACCCTGGGCAATTACAAGGAATGGTTATCCCTCAAGCCTGGCAACTAAGCTGAAAAATCCCAGGAAGGGTTATGTGGGCAATTTCAATGCAACACTTCTCCCTCAAATTTGGCAAACCTGGCAGCTTATCCAAAGAAAGTAGGCCAAAAAGTGTTATACAGTGCAACCCCCAACCTCAAGAGTGCTTATTGCAACAACTTGTAAATGAGAAAATAGAGCAATTATCTCCCCAAACCCACCGACATATCAAAAGCTGAGATTTCCAAACCCTACCCACATCTTACAAAGCATATATAAAAATAGATTAGTGGAGAATTCCCGCACTAGATACACATAAGAATTTTTCTATACTCAAGCAATAATAGAAGGCAAACCTATAAAATCGAACGAGGTTAGAAACAATCCACTATCATTCATTGAATATCTGAAACTGAAAACCAACAGACAACAATGAAATCCTTGCACCTTAAGGAAATCCAAAACCCATGAACCCAAGACACTAAAAAAACCTTCAATTTTTTGAATAAGCATTATCATTAACGGTAAACTATGTTTTAGTTAACTTTAAATACATTATTATTTAATAAGTAAAAGAGTATGACATTTTGATATAATATTTTTATTGTATTTAATCTAATCAATAAGTTTACTTGTGAAATTCAAGGTAAGGATATGTAATTTTAAATTTTAATTTATAGAATTTAGAAAATAAAGTTTTTATTATTTTAAAGTAATTTTTTATAAAATCATAGAAAATAAATAGGTCCTACATACAAATACAAAATGTTCCAGCAATCTTTCGACCCATTATTTCAACTTTTTCCGAACATTTTGTATTTACATATAAACAAAATATTGAGAAATACTTTAATGGTTTAAAGAAATATGATATGAAGAGAACATTGTCCTTTCAAATTTTGTATAGGTTGCTATAAAGAAGTTGGAAAAAATAAAAAATATTAATAAAGTTAAAAAGGTACGAGGTAATTTAAAAAAATGTTCTATTTAATTTACTGCATGTTTATTATATATATATATATATATATATTAATATATATTATATATATAATTATATTATATATATATATATATATATATTTATAGTATAATATCGTTTTCAATCATTTATAAAAATTCAATGTAAAAATAATAGTATTTATAAGATATATTATTGTATTAAATTGATTTTAGGATTATTATGATTAGTTACATTTTACTCAAGTTGTATAAATGTATTTTGGAAAAAAATATTAGCCTTCAGCTTAAAGCTAAGATAAAAGGACTAAAGGGATAGTTGGGTTTAAGAGACATAATCTGGTTTGGTTACTCTTACGAGAATGCCAAATAATAAAATTGATCTCTTATGTTGCTTTGCTGACTTTAGAATTTTTTTTAACATTGCTCCTAGGGAAACGCAATGGAAGAGGCTAGAAGACATAATGGTTCCTATTGAGTTGAGGGTTGTGTCAGACCCCAGAATTGTTGTACTTAATGCACCTTTTTTATTCATATGATGCCTTTTTTTTACCCGTTTATGAACTCTTTCTACATTCTTTTAATGCAATAGCAAAGCTTTGTGCTTGGGTTGTATTTTATATAAGAATACATTCGTTATATGAATTTCTAGGATTAATGCTCATTAAAATGTTGTTAATGTAGATTGTCTTGTTCTTGCATCACATAGGGATCACGCACCAAGTATATGTGGAGCACTTCATCATTGAAGCTTGCCACAAAGGAAAATGCTAGCTGGTAGTACAAACATGCATTTGGAATAATCTTGGATCCTTTTTAACAGTCAGAGGTAGACTTATATTTCATTGACATGTTCCTGCACTAGAGAGAAACTGATTTGGGGCTTTCATACATCGGCACATTTCCGAGAAAATATGGAAAAGGTTTTTATTCAAAATGTTGTTTGAACACCTCCACATCAGTCAAAATGCACCGAGGTTGTAAATATGGATTTTTAGGTAATACTTAATGCTTCAACCCCAAATTCGCAATAGCTTTCAAACAACCAACTTACTCCTATATTTGCGTGCAAATGAAGCAGAATATGAAAATTATGAAACATGGTTTTTTATCCCAGTACAGGAAATTAAGTAACATATTGACAATTTTCCAAAATTCACCACCGTTTGGGAGATTCGAAGGGGTCTTTGAGGAAGATTTGTAGAAAATCATGTAAATCCCGGATTTGCAAAATTAGCCAAACAGTCAACTTCAGGCATGATTTCCTAGGCAATGGAATTGATTTAGAAAATTCCAGGAGAGGTTGTTGTTGAAAACATGAAAAATTAGATTTCCTCCAAACCGTTTTCTAAATTTTACATTGGTATAAGATATATACAAGGACCTTTGAGGTAGTTTTATAAAAATTGATGTTTTTTTCCAGAATTCCACAAAATGCTCTTATTTGCAAAAAAATGGAAATTACGTATCATATTTGCATCTCCTTGATCAAATAATTGTTGTAATAGACCTCCTTTCAATGGGAAGTTGTTATGATCCCCTCTCATTCAGTTTGAGCTTGGTTTGGCTCGTTCAAAGCTTGTCATGTAATTGTAAATTATATAAAATCCAAATCATGGCTTTGTAGGGAGGGCAATAAGCCATTCTTTGTACTCTCATGCTACTAAGATGAGTGGTGGGGGTCCTCGCCTTCCTCATATCAATTTGGAACTAGACTATGGATCTCTAAATGTAGAAGGACTGAGATTTCCATTAATAACAAACATCAATGCCAGGTTTATGCATCCATTTTGTCTATTTCCTGTAATGTTAATATTGCTCTCATAGACTAAGTGTTTTCATTAAAGGAAAATGAGATGGTTGGCCAGGGCCTAGCTTACCCAACTCGTTATTCCATTGTTATTATATTGTGTTTTGATTACAGGAAGTGAGTGGTGTGAAGGTTGCTTCTTAATGGTGAGTGTGTAGGATTGATAACGCTCTTGTGTTTATTTTTCTTTCACCGAGTGATATCAGATTTGAGGGCTTGCATGTGTTGAGTGTGTTTTTATTTCTATTAAAGAATTTTTTATATACTTTCTTAAAACACATGAATATGTCTTTTATCTGAGAAGCTTCCTCTTGAATCATTGTTGGAATAATGTTTAAAGTTTACAGGGTCTAATCATTTAGGTTTTCTTTAAAGATTTATTTCTTTACAACAATCATAATCTAATCAAAGAATATATATGTAGTCATGTTAATCCTCTTGTGTAAATCATTAAGTTTGAATCATAATCCTTGCTTTGATGAATATTTGTAAGCTGAAGTTTAAGGACAAGAATCATTTGCTATCACTTTTCGGATTCAAGACTGTTAGATAGATCTTTTATTTAATGATTAAATTCATTTACACACATGATATATTCAACACAATGATAAATGTTTAGAAAGGATATACTTAAAGAATATTCTAAGTGGTGATCTTTTATTCAAATGCAAGAGTTTACTATTTGCACTAAGATTAATGAAATTTCCCTTTGGCTTTCACAATTAATATTCTTGAATTGTATTTTTCATTTGATTTGGGATTTCTTTTGTTATCACTTGAGTTGAATTTTTCCTTTCTACACTTGTGAATTTCATGCTTTAAAACACAATGTTTTGATTTATAGATTAAGGTATGCAAGATTGTGGAGTGTAAATCTAATCTGCTACTGGAACAGAGTCATACCAGTACAGGAACATACTTGTTCTTAGTAAGAGAATAGGATTGTGTTATGTCTTTCAACATTGTGTCAAGGCCCTTTTTCCTTTGTTAAGCACTATGCAATTGGTTTTGTGTTTATTCTACAATCAAGCGCTTAACATTATCTGAGCCTTGTTATTGGGGATTTCCACTTCTTTCCTATATGCCAGCAACAACAAACTATTGACTATCGATGTGACATCATCATCTCCATGTGGCATTTCCTGAGTGGTGACACGTGTCACCCAGATATAACCCATTAAACCACCTCAAAAAAATAAAACTGCCTACCACATGTCCCTCCATACCATCACATCATGTTGATGTTAGCAGCCATGTGTCCCTTATCAGAACTAATAAGATCCTGCCACTTGTCCACATCGGAGCTCATATGAGACTATCATCTATCCTTATCAGACCGAATCAGATGCCTTCATCTGTCTTTCCTGGAGGAGAGAGAAATAGGTCTCACCTACATTTTTTTTCAGTGAATTCCTTTATAAATTTTTTTTTGCCATTCCCGACAATTTAACAAAGAATGCACCGTCCCAGCTTATTAAACTCAATCGAAATTCGCTAATTGGTTGTTTCCTAATGTTGGTCACCTGTGAAACTGCTGAATGTCGATCGACGATATGGCCTTGTCCTCTGACATGTGGGATCGCAAGTCGCTAATTGGAGAATTGTCTTAGCTGTTGTCCCGCACCTTGAATCCTCCAATTGCTGACATGTCGGGACCTCTGTCATGTGACATCGCCAATCATTTATCGAAGATTTGCATTCATTGTGTGCTACTCCTTAGAACCTCTAAAATATGACTTATGAGTCCTATGATGCTTCGATCTTCGATTTGTGGGGGTTCCGATATTTGAGACCTCCTATCTCCAATCTTCCTCCTTGCGTAATGCTTTAATCACCCTGAACTTTAGTAGGCCATAACTTTTGAACCACAAGCCCATTTATGGACTTTCACATACCATTGGAAAGCTCTTCTAGAGAAATTTCAAATGGAAGGGGCATTATTATCCATTGATTCCATATGTTACCTACAAATAAGTCTCCAAAATCACTTCCAATATTCTTCTCCTAAAATCTCTGGAAAAATAGGAATCACACCCACAATGTATCCTTAGCATGAGGCATGCAGCTCCTATGGACTTCCATCCTAGGCCATCACTGTAATCATCATTTGGTTTCTTCTCTAATAAGCTTACTACTATGATTATTCTCTACATGTAGCTTGCAACTACCAAGAGATTCCTCTTGAACCATCTGTTTTGGGAAGTTCTAGTGTTCTTGGATAAATGCCTAATCCCTCTAGACTAGTAGCTTAATCTAGAAACAACAATACAAAGTATTCTCTACCTTTTCTAAAAACAATAGATAAAATAAGAGAATAGAGAACCTACTTGTAGCTTCCACTTGTTCCATATCTCCCTTGACTGATTCTGTTGCTCCTTCCCATACTTAAGCTGCTTGAGAATTCCTTGCACACAGTCAGAAACAAGAACCCATCAAAGCATATGATAATGATTTATTGATTAAATATAGCATGGAATCAAGTACATGATAATCATATGAAAGCATCAAAATATAATACAAGCATATGGAAAAAACTTTGAACACTTTATTAATAAAAGGAAGAATTACAACCCAATTTGCTTGATTCAACATCATTCCTCCAGTTCAATCCCATCCTCTCTTCAGAACAAGCAAGACACTTTGACATGATTACAATACTTGCAATCAACTCAAAACTCACATCAACAACATCTCCCTACTATTCAATAATTTCGACTCCCTGATCTCTTAGATGAGTGATATTTTTATAGGTGAATGAAGGAGGTTATGCCATCAATGGTGATAATGAATGCCCTCATATTTTTAGAAATTAGTTCCATAGAAGAAGGGATAAGGGGATTGATGTTCCTTAACTCCCTTCCTCATCCAAATGCGAACTCAAAGGAGTGGGTAGTTTTTAGAAACTTCTAGAGGCATCCAATGGATAAGGAATCTTCAAACCCTCACAGAAGTTCGCTCAAATTTGCCCAGCACAGGCCAGAGGGACCAAGTGCACTGCATAGCACCCTGTCAGTGTATGGTTTGCATTGCAGCACACCCTAATGAAGGCCCACCTACACTGATCTTCTTAGAGGTAGTTTTTGGATGTTTTCAGTGATGGAACTTCTTGGGAAGTGAGGCATTTTGATGACTAACTTCTTTAGAGCATGTAACAACTGCATTAGGGGTTGATGGGCCCTAATAGTATCGATCTGTAAGTTGGGGTTGATGTGCCCAAATGGATCTATAACAATTGCCCCCTGAAGCATGAAGTTGTAAATATATATGTCGAGTGAAATGCTTTATAACGAGGAGAGGAGGTTTTGAAACGGAAGGTGACCTGCATCAATTACAATACATATATCATGATAATTTGATTTTTCTCATGAACTAGCTAAGGGAAGGCATACCCATGCTGAGCTTATAAAATTTCATTACATGTACAAATATAGTCATCTACAGATATAGACCCATGAATGGTTGACCATGAATGTAAGGCCATTGTACTTTTGATTTAGTACTCCTAAAAATATCGCAGCCCAGATGGATGAAACTAGATCCGGGCTCTTCAATCTCGTTGAACATTTTGTTCAAGTACAAGTCTAACCATGTGAATAGATGTTCTGAAGTTGAATATGGAAAGACATCGTCTGATTACCAACTAATGATGTAAGTCGTTAACAAACGTGAGAGGAATCATTGATAATGATAATGACCCTCAAGGTACTACAGTATATTTTGCATGGTGTGAATAAATGATTTGAAGTCAAACACCATACAAAGTCTTTTGGTTGAACGACATTGAGGTCAACCTATTGCCAGAAGCGAGGAACCTTCCATTGATGTATGCAAGATTCAAGGTACTGAAGGGGTGTTTCTAAGTCTGATTTCGACAAGAAGCAACCCATCGCAGGAGGGCCTTGATGTATCCCACATCTATGGCACGAAACAAGATAAATGATTTTGGAGATGAAAAAATGACTGATGACACAAGGTTCAGGAATGGCGGTCATGAAAATAAAGGTTTACAGTATTGCAAAGAATGAAGTTTGAACTGAATGACTTCTTTGAACATGTGAGCGACACTAAGATGAATTGGTAGCATTGACCCAAAACAAAATAATGCATGGTATGATAGGCCAACAGTATGTTAAACATCAAGCTGAAGGACCCAACTCACATAGTCACGACGATGACGTGAAAGTGTCATGTTCAAGAGTGACTTGCTACCATAAAGTTTTCTTGGCTTTTTACATTTTCCCCAGTCATTGCTGACCAGTACCTCTTTATTTTTTATCAAGCTTGAGGAGGATAACATATGATTGTTGTATAATTTCACCCTCCAAGGTAATATATCGCTATTTCATGCTTTAACGAGTCTAGAGAAGGTGAAACTTGGCCCTGTCTAGATGGACAAGTTTGTTGCTATTTGCTGTTTTTAACGAGTTTAACGACAAAGACAACTCGGTCCTTTTCATGTCTAGAGAGTTTGAAAAGGGACGAAAAGGAAACTCCATTTATTTATTTTTCGTAAAATAATCTCTCAAGTCTGAAAGAGCGTAAAATAATACAAGAGAGATATCATTTCCAATCCTTTAACGAGATGGAATAGGCAAGTGCTCGACAATATTTTCATATTTAGAGAGTCTGAAAAGAGTTTAAAGAGGACTCCAAGGGGGTTCCTTTTTCATTTTTAACAAAGCTTGAAAAATAAACAAAAGTTTGCTTTGTGGTCAAAGATGTTCAATTTACACTTGAGGACATCAAATTATGCTTTCAACTGTTAAACCTACTCAAAAATCCATCAAAGTGGATTAAAAATACATGTTCATGGAAAAAATGAATAAAAACTAATGTTTAATCGATTAATGTGCAAAAAATAAACCTAAAAACAAGTTTTATCATTCATTTTTACCATTTCACTTTTACCCTTTGTCTTTGGTGCTCTCAAGTGGTTTTCTACCTCGAAGTTTACTAGCTGATTACGGAGGATTCAGTGGACCGTTTCTCATGCTATCTAGACCAAGTAGGAGCTATCCCTTTTCTCTTTCGTTTTACTCCATTTGTTTTTAGTTTTAAGAAAAAAAATGGTTTCTGAAGTCCCTAGGGTTTCATTTTTTGAACTCTGGATCAACGCACCCTTTCGATATTGAAAGGTGCACTGCATTACACACACCTAGAAGGTTGTATGCATTGCAGCACACTGTCTCTAAGGGAGGGGTGCGATGGGCACAAAAACCAAATTTTGATAGCTGTTTTCTCCCAAATGTTCCACTGTTTTTTGCAAAAAATGGACCCTAATTTGTCTAATGGTTGCATTGTAGAAATTAATCGGATCAAAATGGTGATTATATGGAGAGAACGAGAGCATGAAGAACAAGATATGATTTCCCTAAATAATCAGGGAATAGTTGATGCCCTAAGGAATTGTGGGTTACTCAAGTATTTTCGATTATCTAGCATGCGGCAACAAATTGAGCTTTTACAGTACCTTGATTGTTCTTGGGATCCTACCGATCGAGTCTTTCACATTAGGGTCAAATGATCCCCTTTACCATCGATGATATTTACTTTCTAACTGGACTGTTGAGGCGGGGTGCCTCCATCTCATTATCAGGATTTACTAGAGGAGGTGAATCAGTGAGAGACTATATACGATAGTTCTGCTGGCAAGGAGCTCAACCTAGTAGAGATGGAAAGATCAACATCAGGGATGTTAGTGATCTACCATTGAGAACAATCCTTTTACCCTCGCCAAACTGGCTGGCAGCGCAACTTTACACTTGGCAAATACGTCATATATGTAGTATGCTTTAGAGTGTTTTGAGCCAAAAGTGTTCAAATGGTGTGAGGCAGTTCTTTTATCCATGAAAGAACAACTGACCAAGGTAAAGAATGGAAAGATTTTTTTTTTTGGCTATGGGTCTATCTTGATTTCTTTTGCCTTGGAGAGAATTCCACTCATGCAGCTAAAACTCATCTCACTAGGAGTATCTAGACCTAGAGACCCACAGATGCAGAGGTGGGTAGATCTTATGGCTAGGCATGCTGGCCAGTCATTGATCTCATTTACCCCTGCTTTCTTTAAGTGGTTTGACCGATAGGACATGGCCTTTGTAGAATATCCATATTCAAGAATGGATTTCTGTGTTGATCCAGATCTGATATTACTGGTTGGAGCGCAGTGCACTGTTATTGGTAAATTGTTTGACCAAAGTGTTTTTTCTTTTTAAAGTTTCTACTTTCTTTTGTGTTTTTTGATTATTACGAAGACTAAACAAACATTTTTTATATGTATGCAAATGTTGGATATGTTTGCCTTGTGGGACACCAACGAGAGGCAGGTGTGCTAGTACAGAGAGCTGTTAGGAGAGTAGTTCTCCGAGACGTAGATTTAGCAGAGACATTGGTCGAGCTATAAGATCACATAGAGGGTTTGACCCTAGGTATTCCGGATGTCTAGTTCGAGGAGTTACCTATGCGATTGTAATGCCATACCATTGGCGTGCCGAGTCATTGGATGAGACTCCTACGCATGATAGTATAGGCTGTGACCTGTTATCATGAGCACCACTAGTCTACTTGGATATTTTCTACATACATTTTTGAGTTTTTTGGGACAAATGACCAATTTTTTTCTTGGACACAAAATATTTGTAAAAGCTTATATATAAATATCTATATTAACTTTCAGAGTTTTATTATGGTTAAGTGATGCAATCCTATTCAAATGATCATGTGAATTGAAAATGTTTACTTTACATATGTCGCAAATGTCAGATTCCCTCAAGTGAGTAAATAGGTTACTTATGTTGTCGAATTTCGTTCGGAGTGATCTGAGATATTAATTCCGTTATGGTTAACCTGCGTTTGAACCGGAAACTGCATTTGTAGGGTTTCAGGGCGTGCTGGAGCGGACGTGGGTGTCCTGGAGATGTGATGCGGGGTTTCTGAAGCTGGGTTTTCTGAGCGAGGCTGTGTGAGGAGGGAGCGGAGGTGCGGGAGCTGCGTTTGCAGGGCTTCAGGGGCGAGGCCGTGTGAGTAAGAAGGAGCGGGAGGGGACGAGCAGGAGCGGGAGAGGACGCGAGCGCGGAGGTGGGCGACCTGGAGCTGCGATGCAGGGTTTTCTGAGCGAGACTGTGTGAGGAGGGCGCGGAGGTGCGGGAGTTGCGTTTGCAGGGTTTCAGGGCGTGCTGGAGCAGACGTGGGTGACCTGGAGATGTGATGTGGGGTTTCTGAAGCTGGGTTTTCTGAGCGAGGCTGTGTGAGGAGGGAGCGGAGGTGCGGGAGCTGCATTTGCAGGGTTTCAGGGCGTGCTGGAGCGGACGTGGGTGTCCTGGAGATGTGATGCGGGGTTTCTGAAGCTGGGTTTTCTGAGCGAGGCTGTGTGAGGAGGGAGCGGAGGTGCGGGAGCTGCGTTTGCAGGGCTTCAGGGGCGAGGCCGTGTGAGTAAGAAGGAGAGGGAGGGGACGAGAGTGCGGTAGTGACGAGCAGGAGCGGGAGAGGACGCGTGCACGGAGGTGGACGACCTGGAGCTGAGAAGCGGGGTTTTCTGAAGTAGGGGAGCACTGGATATCTGTAGCGGAGGTGCATCGGTTTTTCATGGCATGCTGGAGCGGAGGTGGGTGACCTGGAGCTGCAATGCAGGGTTTTCTGAGCGAGGCTGTGTGAGGAGGGCGCAGAGGTGCGGGAGCTGCGTTTTGCAGGGTTATTGGGGCGAGGCTGTGCGAGTGAGCAGGAGCGGGAGAGGACGAGAGCGAGTGGTGGTCGTACCTGGAGCAGGAGCGGGAGGGGACGAGTGAGCGGAGGTGGGCGTACCTGGAGCGGAGAAGCGGGGTTTCTGAAGCAGGGGAGCAACGGGTATCTGAAGCGGAGGAGCATCGGATTACAGGGCGGGTTGGAGCAGAGGTACGGGAGCTGAGCCGCAGGGTTTGGGCGTGAGCAGGAGCGGGAGGGTTTGGGCGTGAGCAGGAGCGGGAGAGGGCGAGAGAGCGGAGGAGGGTGCTACAGAAGCTTAGGAGCGGCGTGCAGCGGGGGAGCAAGGGTTTGAAAGGAGGGTATTCAGGAGGCGGAGGAGCGCTGTAGCGGGGCCACATCCGGCATCCCCGCGGTTCGGATTCTGGTCGATAGTTTTTCTGTGCGGGGGTGAGGGGGCTTCCTTTGCCGCCTCTGCCCCCGGTGATTGCTATTGCTCCGATGGGTCCACACCTTCTCGGATGCATCTGGTTTCTGTTTCTGGCTATGGCATATCCAATGGAGCGTTGAGGGAATAGTGCTTCTGCTTTCGTGCCGCTTCTATGGATGTCTCCGATGGTCATTTCTGCTGGCAGCTGCGGATGAATGAGACAGTGTTTCTATTTTCTGTTCTTCGTCCTTTACAGATGGAGAGTTTGAGGGGACTGGGTTGGAGTGGCTTCTGTTGCTACTCCCTTACCTCGTTTCGTGCCTCTCCTTCCTCTTTGGGCGGACAGAACTTGCTGCTCTTTCTTCTGTTGCATATATGATTGGTTTTTTGGTGCCTCTTCTGCACCATTTAGATGGTTTGCCCTGACTGGGCAGTATTTGGCCTTTCGGGGCATTATATGGGTTCTGTATTTGCATATTTGCATGTGGCTTGATCCACGTTTCTGCATATGCTTCTTGCATTTGCTCTATGTAATCCTCTCATATGAATGTTTCAGCATATGCTTCGCACATATGCGCTATGTAACTTTCTTATTTGAATATATTACGCTTTTTTTCTTCTGAAAATATGTCGCAAATGTCTATTTAACACATAATTCACTAGAGAGTCAGTTAATGTGTTTAGATTTATGGAAATATGTTGATATTGAATAAACTCAAAATACCTTTCCAAAATACAAACTCTAAGGAACATGTGATGAATTGCTAGGTTTCGGATGGTATAGATGCCAGTAAGTTGTAGTACAACAAGTTGTGAGTCTAGCCTAATGATGATTCGGTGTATGCCAAGTGAAATGGCATTAGAGAGGAGTTCAATAAACGCGCTATACTCAGTGATATTGTTTGTCGATCATCGAGTACATACCCATATAAAACTCACTAACTTGCTACTTGGAGCAAAAATGGCCCATGCTACAGAAGACAAATTCTACGTACTATGACTAGCTCCATCGGCATAACCAACAAATGGTTTTGAAAAGTTCGACATCTAGAACAAATGGGAAGTGGATTACCTAACTAAATAAAAGCTACAAAAGAAACACACACACAAATGCAATCAAAGCATATATACAATGAGTTTTACTACACTTAACTAAGGATAGTAACGTTTAAGGTATAGCCCGTTTCGGGGCTACGATAATGGAATCCCATCATAGTACACTAACTCATAGGCACCTTTCGTCAACACACATTTAACAATATAAGGGCCCATCCATAGTAGTTCAAATTTTCCTCCTCCAAGTTTATCAGAATCCTGATCATAAAGCAACACCAGGTCACCTTGTAAGAAGACACGAAGCTTAACATTTTTATCATATTGCACCTTGATGCATTTTTCATGTGCCTGGTTAGCCATTGCGGCATCACAATGGGTTTCATCCACATGGATTAACTCCAAGAAACATGCTTCTTCTTCAGAAGTGTTAGGTAGCAGGTGAATCATGACTTTTAGAGATGAGATTTCACATTGGATTGGTAAGACTACTTCCAAACCATACACCAACTAAAAAGGCGTAAATCCGGTTGCATTTCTTACCAAGGTTCGATATGCCCACAAAGCCGAGTATAGGATTAAATTCCAATTCCTCTTATGAACTCCAATCATTCTTTGCAACATGTCCTTAAGCACTTTGTTGATAGCCTCAACTTGTCGATTAGCTTGCGGGTAGTATGGAGTAGAACTATCATGTGACAATCATAATTTGGTAATTAATTCAACCATCATGTGATTGCAAAAATACGACCCATGATCTGTAACTATAGCTTGTGGTACACCAAACCTGGCAACCACATGGTTGAAAAAAACCAGAGCAATCATTTCGCCACTATTGTTCAATGTTGGAATCACCTCGGCCCATTTGGTAAAATAGTCAACAACGACTATAATATATCCATGCCCCCAGCCAAGGTGGGGTTACGTGTCATAAAGTCAATGCCCCATTTTGCGAATGGGCCAATAGCAATGACTGGATGCAGTGGTGTAGGTGGTAATATTGTTTTGCAGTCAAATTTCTAGCAAGCATGGCAACTTCTGACAACAAGAATGCAATATTTGAATATAGTTGGCCAGAAGTAACCAACACGTATAATTTTTTGTGTAGTTGTGTAACCAGAAAAATGCCCCCCACAAGCACCTGAATGAGCATTCAAAGCTTTTTCAGCCTCCTCATGAGTAAGGCACCTACGTAAAATCGTATCAACACCATGACGATAAAGTGTATCACTAATGATTAGATAATCTTTGGCTTTGTATCGAGTATGTTGTTGTTCAGAGCGAGAGGTATTAGGCCGAAAAGCTTGGGTCTGGAGATAGACCAGTATATCTCCATACCATGGATAACTTGACGAGATAAGAAATAGAGACTCATCCAAGATTAATGCTTCTGATGTTAAATCATTGGAGGATGGGGGAAGATCACAAAGCAACTCAACAAAGACAAAAGATTTCTTTGATTCAGATTTGATGAATTCCAAATCAAACTCCCGTAAGATAACTATCCATTTAGAATACTTTCCCCCCAACAATTGACATGATAAAATGTATGTCATAGGGTTGTAAGCTGATATAATGGTAGTTTTGTGGAGGAGGATGTAATGGCGAAATCTCTGCACAGCTTGAACAGCTGCCAAGGCTAACTTTTCGACATTTGAATACTTACTTTCTGTATCATTGAGATTACGACTCAAATAATAAATAGGATGTTCAGTTCCACTTTCTTCTTGAACTAAAACCATACCAATGGTTGTATCTGCAGTGGTGAGATACAAGTAAAAGTCTTTTTGATAGTTTGGGGCATACATTAATGATGCTCTAATCAGGGAATCTTTGAGAGCATCAAAAGAAGTTTGTGCGACTTGGTCCCAATGGAAGGGTATCCCTTTCTTCAATAGACGTGTATAACCTTTAGCTAATTCAGCATAGTTTGGAATGAACCTCCTCAGAAAGTTTGCCTTCCCTTGAAGTCTCTTTATCTGTAACAAGTTTGAAGGTGGAGACAAGTCAAGGATTGCCTGAACCTTAATGGGATCAAGTCGAATTCCATCTTTTGAAACTATGAATCCAAGCAATCGACCAGAGCCAACACAAAACAGATATTTGTGTGGATTGAGCCTTATCTTGTGGTGTCGACATCATAAGAATATTGCTCTCAAATGTTGCAGGTGATCAGTCTGTTATCGTGAATGAGCAGGCAAATCATCAAGATAAGGTTGAACAATGTGCTTTATGTCATGGCAGGAATAATTCATCGCCCTCTGAAATGTATCCCCTACATTATTCAAACCAAAAGGTAACTTTCGATAAGCGAATGTGCCCCATGGACAAATAAAAGCGGTTTTCAATTGTTCCTATGGGCAGATATTGATTTGATTGTAGCCAGAAAATCCATCCATGAATAAAAATATTTCACATCCGGCACATTCGTCAATAATCTGGTCGATAAAAGGTGTAGGATAATTGTCTTTTGGACATGCTTGGTTTACATCCCTATAATCGACGCAGACTCAAATTGTACCTTGTTTTTTCATCTTTGAAACAATATTAGATACCCAATCAGTAAGAGGTACAGGGGAAATAAAGCTAGCACACAAAAGTTTTTCAAACTCTTCTTTAATGGCAGCGGCTTTCTTAGGATGAACAGGTCGAAGACGCTGTTGTACTGGTTTAACATCAAGGTACATTTTAATCTCATGTTCAACAATACCTGAGTCAATGCCTGGCATCTCCTCATAAGACTATGCAAAAATATCTCGAAATTTGTGAAACAGAGAATAGTAATTATAAAGTTCCATTGGAGAACAGGATTTGCGACATGAATGTTTTCTACAATGTTAGGCTTGGTCGAAATATTTATAGAAATTGTTTCTTCTATGTTGGACAAATTACGCTCAAAATCTACAGTATTTACAGAATTTGACAAGAAATCAATGATCGATGGGTGTTTTAGTTCATTTGAATAATCTTCAATGTCATCTAGAAGTTGTGAATGATGATGAAAACCCCCCCACTGTGCGTCTCCTATCATCATTGATTTTACGATTCCTTCATCCATAGAATATATACATGAAAAAGGATCGGAAGAGGTACCATATTCTAACGATCTCTCTACCCATACAATTGTTGATTTCAGATTAGGGTTAGTTGCACAACCCCGAAAAATTAGTTGCTATAATGATTCAATGGGTCTTAATGACAACGCCTCACTATGACCATCAGTTTCAAAGTAGTTGGAAATCTTGGTAAAATTAGAAGATGTAGAAGAAATCATGTTGCAAGTGTCTACTCTTGCCACTTCCGCCGAACCAGATGGTGACAAGATGGTAAAAGTGCCCATTAGAGAAGGATCTTTAAGGAGACCTACTCTAACACTTTCAAGTGACAGTGGGTTTCTGTGTATCAACGGAATGCTTCCCGTAGCCTATGAACTATTGGGAAAGAAGGCTAGCTGATCAATGATTCTGATTCCACCCTTGAAAAGGAATGCAATTGTACGAAAGTACGTGGAAACAATAGCAGCCATAGCATATACCCAAGGCCTTCCTAGTAAAATGTTGTAATCAAGGTGTCCATCAACTAGCTCAAAATCCCATATGGAGTATATATTCTTCAATCAAAGGCTTTTAACGTAGTTGGTGATCATGACAGTGGTAGTGAACCAAGTGTTTTCCAGCAGCTCATGGACATAATACAAGTAGATGCCGCCTCATCAATAATAGTGTTGTGAATGTTCTTATTGAGATATTTTACTTGTATTAGGAAAGCTAATTGCAACGATAACTGTGGTGAATATCTCGCATGGCTAAAAACCACAAGATTTGAATCCGTAGGATCTTTTCCAACTATTGCTGATAATAAAGCTTGTTTCTAAGAGGGACAGTTTTGCAACACCTCGAGTGTCAACATAGCGGAAGGTGATTGAGATAGATCTTCCACTATAATATATTTTTGAGGTGCTCGAGCATGAGGATTGAATGTTGATTTGTGCACAACTCCCTTTGGTGGCTTTATCGTCAATTCAAGTACAGATAGTGGAACAAATTTTAATGAAGTCGAGGTCGAAGTACTAGGTTGATTAGTGGCCTGATTATTCGATGATGATGGCTTTAAATAATATTTGTTTCTTCTTGACACCAAAACATCATTTTGTGGATTAGTGATGGATAACATGAGTACTTGGGATTTGGAAGCATGGTCAGTTGCAACCAAATGTGTCTCCGAGGTTCGAAACGGATCTGTTAACACTACTGATGTGGTTTAAGTCTTTAAAAATTTAGAGACTTCAGAGCAATGTGGACAATATCTTATATAATGCTCGTCATTACATATCAGACATGGATAACAAGGTTTCTTGGCTGCGGTAGGGGAATCAGATGATTTCTCTGGAGTGGAATTTTCTTGTTTCTTTTTGTTATTCTTCCCCTTTTCTTACCTCTTGGTTGCTTTGGATTTTTGCCTTTTTCAGATGACACAACATTAATCTCTGAGGCATGAGTGTTTTTAATGCATTGGTATCTTGATTGGAAACAACAAGAGTTTGACCAGATGGCCTTCTTGCCGCCTGTGTACTTGAAGAACCGATCACACCGTCGCCGTCATGAGAGTCATTACCCAATTGTGGGGGTGGTGGAACAATGTAAGCTGGTCTAGGTGCATTGGGGATTTTATCATAGAGCATGCTGGATTATGTGTAAATCAAATCCAAGTATTGGGCACGAGCGATAACTTTCTCTTCTATGACAACTCCACCTTTTGCCACATCCTTGGTGATTGATGGCAACAAGGAATTATGAACCACTCATCTAAAAGTTGATCGGGAACATATGTCTTAACCATTTGACAACGACGCTGCCACTCATGAATATGATCTGATATATGGGTAGTAGTAGTCTGTTTAAAGTTGGTCAAGAGTTCTGTTCTAGTCTCCTATCTGATAGGTAACTGGAAGTGGGTCAAAATGGTAGTGGCTAAAGTGGTGAAGTTAGCAAAAGAAGCTCTTGGTAATTCAATGTACCATTTAGCAGCTAGACCAACAAGTGTTCTTTGGAAAAGATGAAGTCTGATCGAATCATCATTCAAAGTGTTGGATGAACACCATAAATGAAAGTTCATAACATGATTCGATGGGTCTTCTACAAGATTTTTGTTAAACTTCAGAATATCAGATGGTAGCTTATGTGGAATTACTGGCCACCAAGGTGCATATGAGATTGGATCATTGGTAAGCTGGTTTAAATTTGGTCATTCTAAAGTTGCTACGGATGGAAACTGTCGATTCAAGTTAGGTTGAGCATACTTGGGATATGATGGAATTATTTGTGCAATAGGTCTTTGCAGACCATCATAGGGCACCTACATTTGGTAACTTTGGTATGGTTGTTGAACAAAACTAGTATAAGGTGGTTGTTGATAACTAGATTGAATTTGTAGCTGTCCATAACCTGCAAAGCTTTGTTGCCTACGACTTTGGTAAGCTTGATATTGACCAAAACCAGGTTGAGCTTGTGAACCAAGTCCAAACTAAGGTTGGAACTGTTGGAACTCGGGTTGTTGGAATTGTAGCAGCCACGGTTGTTGAACCAACTGTTGTTGCCCAACAATGAAAGGTTGACCAAGTTGTGAATAAACCATACCAGTGTAAGCCTAGGTCAGTCCAAATAAAGGTATACTAATCTAAGTTATTGCTTAACTCTAGAAACAAGTGGATGTTGTATAAAAACTTGAGAAACTTGAACCTCTTGACTCGAAACTTGTGGTTGCAAGGGAGAATGATCAGTTTGTACTGGTTGAGATACAACAGTTTGAGCTTGTGACTGTGGCATAGTAGTGACAACAGGTGCAATAGGAATATTTGACATAGTTTGCATTAGTTGTGTTGGATACACAAGCCTTGGTTGAGTTGGCATTTCTAGTTGCCATTGACAAACTCTAATTCCAGGTTGACTTGAATATTGTGAGAAATTACCATATGGCTACCCTCCAGAATAAGGAGGATATCATGAATAAGCTTATTGCTCTCCATATGGTAGCAATCCAATATTTAATGGATGCACAGGTCTTTGATGACTAGATTGCCCAGCCTGATATTGATGTGCAAGATCAAACTGTTGAGTTCTAATTATAGAAGAAATAGGTAGAAATCTGGTTGAGGACATGGGTGATGACCATGGTGCAGAAGCAACCCCTGAGTGGGTTGCTGACAATGATCGGTAACCAATCAGGATGGATGATTCACCATAGATGTGCGACTCAAGTGTGGTAGAAAACATCGAAGGAGTTACAACAAAAGATTATATTGCAGCTGCATCAAATGATACAGTCTGGGATGTTAACAGTTGTTCAACCATAGTTAACTGGCCCAAGAGTTTTCCTAAAGATTTGACGGGTACTCGAAAGGAAGAAGGATCAGATGAAGCAAAGTAATCAGGAGTAGTAGGGTAAAGATTAAGCCCAGTTCCAAAGTGAAATGGGGTTCCAAGTGTGGAATCTTCTACTAATTCCTCCTCTATGGCAATCAAATCTGGTGGAAGAGCTCGACCGTCAGGTCCATAAAATATTTCTGGTGTTGATGAAATTGTAGTTTCAACAGTAATTGATGTCTGAGGGGTAACAACTTCTAAATGTTGAAATTCGATGTCCATATGTTCAAGTAAATGAACAATAGTTTCAAAGGGAGGTTCATGAACAATTTTAGGTTCAGATGTAACGTCTATTTGAACTGGGATAGATTCTGGACTAACTTCTGGTTGAGCTGTTTCAAGCTGAGAAGCACTTTCTTGTTGAACAATTTCAAGTTGAGTATTAACTTGTTGTTGGACAACCTCAGTTATAGTTTCACTAGGATCAGTCCTAATGTCCTCAGGTAATTGTGAAACTTCTTCTTTAAGAACAGATGTACCAGAAATACTCGGAGTAACTGGAGTCTTTGTAGCCACTGAAATAAATGTTTCAAGTAACCTAGATGAAGAACTAAGAGTTCTTGATGTACTAGACTCAGTTAAACAAGACCGCTTTATCTGAATTGGTGTTGCTTCAGGAGGCAAAGGTGGTTGGATCGCTATTCTCCATGAACAACAGGGTTTGGGTTGATGTTCCTCCACGATTTCTAATTAATTTTATTATAAAAAATAAATAAACAAAAGGGGATAACTAGGCAAAAGGTTTACTAGGCAACTGTGAAATGTAGAATACCTCTTGGCGAACCAAGAAGTATGGGCAGGAAATCATTTCGAATGCTGTGTTCGGTGTATCACATTTGCAAGGCGGCCGACTCGTTTACTTAAGTATGGATAGCTTCCTAGTGTTGTCCTCCCATATATACTCGAAGGTACGTGGAGGTCCAGTCTGTATAAGCGTTGTCTAATGAAAACCGCATAGTGAGAGCATTCCCATATACTTTATATACTGTAACACCGCCCTATATACTCAAAGGTGCATGGAAGATCTATGATATACTCACATACATGGAATGAGGTATCACACTTGGGATGTATTGCAAACAAGTTAGCGACAACTACTTGGTTTAACGATGCTGAAACACGTCTCTAGCCTAGAACCACTAAATCTTTTCGTTTGACAATGCTTCAATAGCTAAATTGATGTTTATTTTAAGTTGAACTTGGTTAGGAATTCGTCTTTCAAGTTCACCATGTAATGTATTCTAAAATTCCTAGGAATGCAACTATCATGATAAGCACTCTTTCCATTCAGTTTTAACAATGAAAATCCTAGCTACTTAGGGATAGAGAAATCAGATTTCTTTTGATCAGAGAGCAAAGAGAACTATCTAAATGCAAATTCCCTACACTATTCCATCTAGCACACACAAACTCTTTTCAATGCAAGATGCATGTATTTCTTTTCAATTTCCCTTAATGTGAATGATTCAAAAAGGAAAACTAATGCACAAATGATTAGTAAACTCTTTTCATAAAAATGACGATTTTGCAACAATTTCTTTCCAAGGAAAGGAACACTCTACAACACTTTCGTTTTCAAATAAATGAGGAATTATGACACTTTCAATGAAAAGACTAATCATATGGACATATCAACCAATTGATCTTTCATGAATGAAGATTTGGCGACAATTCAACTTTCGAAGGAAAAGATGATCTTATGACATTTTCTTTTGCTAAAGATCAATCGATTGAAACTAACTTTCGACTATAGATTGAAAATGATAAAGTAAAGACACAATAAACATTTATCAATCCTAGTCTAAGTAGGGCCAAATTAAGGAGATGAAAAACTATTTTCAAAGGAAAAACATCATTGACATTCAGCGACTCATTCAAACAAGAGAAAATTGGCAAAATATTTCAGTTCCTAGATGGGAAACTGACCCTGAAGGGATCAGCGCAGGCAACAGTTAGAGACAGTACGATGAATCGCACTGAATCTATGCGGGAAGTGCATTGTAGTGCACCATGTCCTTCATTAGACTATGCTGATGATAGTAAGCAATTCTGAAGGAAATTTTGACACAGTTTCGACTCAATTTTCAATGAAAGAGGACTCAAAACAATCAACAACCACAAGTACAGTATGTAGAAATGTCTTAAGAGGATGATAAGCTACTAAGATGGATAATCGCTCCCTAGTGGAGTTGCCAATTTGTTTTGGGAAGTTTTAGTGTTCTTGGATAAACGCCTAATCCCTCTAGACTAGTAGCTTAATCTAGAAACAATAGCACAAAGTATTCTCTACCTTTTCTAAAACAATAGATAAAATAAGAGAACAGAGAACCTACTTGTAGCTTCTGCTTGTTCCTTATCTCCCTTGACTGAGTCTGTTTCTCCTTCCTATACATAAGCCACTTGAGAAGTACCTGCACACAGATAGAAACAAGAACCCATCAAAGCATATGATAATGATCTATTAATTAAATATAGCATGGAATCAAGTACATGATAAGCATATGGAAAAAACTTTGAACACTTTATTAATAAAAGGAAGAATTACAACCTAATTTTCCTCAGTCAACATCATTCCTCCAATTCAATCCCATCCTCTCCTCACAACAAGAAAGACACTTTGACATCATTACAATACTTGCAATCAACTCAAAACTCACATCAACAACATCTCCCTACTATTCAATAATTTCGAGCCTCTGATCTCTTAGATGAGTGATCTTTTTATAGGTGAATAAAAGAGGTTATTCCATCAATGGTGATAATGAATGCCCACCTATTTTTAGAAATAAGTTCCATAGAAGAAGGGATAAGGGGATTGATGTTCCTTAAGTCCCTTCCTCATCCAAATGCAAACTCAAAGGAGTGGGTAGGTTTGAGAAACTTCTAGAGGCATCCAATGGATAAGGAATCTTCAAACCCTCACAGAAGTTCACTCAAATTCACCCAGCGCAAGCCAAAGAGGGACCAAGTGGGGTGAATAACACCCTATCAGTGTATGGTTTGCATTGCAATGCACCCTAATGAAGGCCTATCTACACTTATCTTCTGAGAGATAGTTTTTGGATGTTTTCAGTGATGGAACTTCTTGGGAAGTGAGGCATTCCAATGACTAACTTCTTTGTGGCATGTAACAACTTCATTAGGGGTTTATGGGCCCTAATAGTATCGATCTATAAGTTAGGGTCGACATGCCCAAATGGATCTATAACACCATCACTACGAGCATCTGCTGCAACAAGCAACCAAGCTTGTTTGGTTGACAGATCAATGCCAACACTCCTACCAACTGTTAGGAAAGCCAAATTCCCAACACAACTCCTCAAGATGATTATTGACATGAATTCCAACACACTTGCAGATGCATTCCCAAGGCCACCGGCCATGCACACAATGCCAACTGTCCAAAAATATCCCCCTTTGGCATTAATGGAAACACACCATCCTTTTCTCCAAGAGATGGCCAAACCTCAAGCTGCTTCCACACATCTCATGGCATGTGAAACCATTGACCTTCTTGGCATCACAAATTATACACAACATTTCTCCCCCTTTGACATCAATGGGAAGGGGCTACAAGCTACCTTTCTCTCCCCATGTTGTCACCAATTGTGAGGACTAGAGTCTGGTTGTTGAGGTGCGCATCCTGCCTCACAGACCTCTCTTCCAAGGCTATTGCTGTTACTGATCCATACACTAGTAAAATGTGTATGCTCCCCTTGAACATATACTGCCTCTGATTTTTCCTTCCAGTATTGGAAAAATTTTGGCTACTGGTTAAGCACTTTGTCCACAAAGGAGTCTTTTGTATCAAAAAGATTGATACCCATTAAATTGTGCATGGTATTGCTACTACTGCAAATACCAAGTTATAATCATGTATTTTGGCTAGCCCTTCTTTGTTGTTGTTGTTGTTTCCGAGATTGTGCTCAGTTTACTTGAGAATCTCCACTTCTCCCCTTGAGATCATTTTAAAACTATGGGGATTGCTTCACATCTCGTACCAATTGCATCAAAATAAATGATACAAGTGGAACACTGTATAATGAAAACTCTTTTATTTTCTATCTAAAAAATAAATGTCCACTTGCACACATGGTTACTCAACATGAGCACATCACAACCAATTGACATAGCTATACCAATTGAGGGTTAAGGGACATTTAAAATCATAACCAATTGTGTTTCATGAACATAAGACCGTAATCATAATCAAAGTTACAACTTAAATGAAATACGAGTATTTCACCAAATATGCAAACCTTTTATTTGCTCATAAATCTTCCTTTCTGAGGTTGTCCGTTATTGCTTGTTACTTCTTATCAAAGAAGCTCCCCCTGAGCCAATGTTCCTAGATATCCTACAAAGCTATCTCGCCTTTGCTTGGGGACTCATCCTGTGGACTTGATAAGACCGTGAACTCCTTGTGATTCCACACTTCCATTGCAACCCTTATTCTTCCCACAACAAAATATATTTTTGTGTACTCATGTTTTGCTTCACTCCACCATCATCAATCAGATGTGCCATACTGTTCATCTTCTTGGCCTCCGACATCTGACTTACTCAACCTCCCTTGAGGCCATTATCTTCCTTCACTGAAGAGAAATAGAGGATCTACTCCCCCCTGAGAAGATCATCCCCTTTATTTCTCTAGACATTTAAAGGTCGAGACTTTACAAAAGCATTCCCATCTTGCTTCTTCTTTACCCCTATTTGGGTGTTCCCTTAGCTGCACATGGATAGAGGAAAATTTTCGTTCATCTCCTCTTTCTACACCGAAACCCTCTTCAATTCTTTCTCCATTTTAGAGGGGTCTAACACAAAATTGGGAGGACCATTCTTCTGATTTCTTCCTCCTCTTTTCATATTGCTCTTTTGACGGAGAGCACTGAAGACCAGTCAATATTTTTCCGCTTCATTCTTTCTCCTTGTCTTCAAACCCTGAGCTGCTACATTTTCGTGCATATTCTGAGAATCATTTCGTTTCTTCTCATTCCTGCAACCATATCTCTTGAGCCCAAATTTTCCAAAATCGTAGAATTTGATTTGGTCTAAGAATGGGGCAGAGAAGTTACTGCTTTTGACAACTCTTTTGTCAAAACTCCTCTCATGGCCAATTTTCCATCTTCTAGCGTTATTGTGCATCCTTGGGTTGCTTCTACCCAACACTTTTTTTTTCTTGCATGCCATCTACAGTCTATAGATTTATGTAAACACTTATTGCAAGAAAAACAAAAACCATGAAAGGGATTTTGATGACAAAAGTTACATTGTCTTTGAAGGTTCTCCTGATGAGGAGGAGGGGTTCTCTGCTGGCTCTTCTCATGCCTTTTATGACAACAACCATTGCTATCAAACACTCTTCCTTGCAATTTCCTTTCCCTCTTCTACTACAGTCTTTTATTCTCTTATTGCTATTGTTGCCCAACAAACTTTCTATTGTTGTTGTTGGAACCCTCGAGCTTATGATATTGAAACAAATCTGTTGGGTCTAGATAATACTAGTGATTACACCATTACTATTGTAGTTGTACCCCTTATTAATATTTTTGTGCCCCTATTGTCCCCATATTGTTATTACTGTGCCCCATAGAATCCCTCTATT
>APFE030443123.1:9079-28710 GCA_000404065.3 Pinus taeda | reverse complement strand
GTTCTCTTGCATAAATTCCTGGAGGGCCTTGGAGGTGACAGCATGCACTGTTTCGCCGATGTTGTGCAGATCACCCTTGGTAAGGGTGATTGGGTCAATAGACACCTTCGATGCCTTGACCTTCTTGCACGGCCCTATCCTCTTGGTCGGGTGCAGGTGCTTCAACTGTGTTGACGCGGTTTGTGGGTCCATGCCTCCCCCTTCTTCCTCTGCTTCCTACCCATGCGAAGGCGAATTTTGGCCCTCGTGCACCTTTGTAGATGCCTCCTACGTTGATGTTGTTGTTGCTGCCTTTTCCTATTCAGCTGTTGCTATCTATGCAGCATACTGTGCCTCTTGCACTTTGGCTGCCACTGCTTCCTATTTTCTCTTCTTTGTCAACTATGTTATGCGCAGTTTGGCCTCAGATTTCTTCTGTTACACAGTCATCTTTTCCATTGCTGCGAGATCTGGGGCACGCCACTCTAGATGCCATGCTTCCATTACGTCAAAGATTGCATCATCCGTGGCTATGAATGGTAACTCATGCCATTTCTTGGCTGGATCCTTGTGCTCTCCCACATAGACTTTGTGGGATTCCACTTTGAATTCTGCAAAACTTTGCAGGCTATTCTAAACAATCGGTGACAAATATGACTTGTGGTTGATCCCCATTCTGAGGTTCATCTTCATGAACACCCAGAATATCTTGCTTTTGAGGATCCGTTCCACATCCTTAGTGGCCCATTGCGAAGCATACTTCGTTGCCTCCGGTAGATCCCTATCAATGGTGGCAAACTGGCTGTCCTCCAACATTTCTCCTGCCACAAGTACTATAAACAATAGAAAGCCATGCATAGTGGAATGTCTTTCCTTGTTCCTGGACCTCGTGGCACAAAAACCTGGACTAGTTGAACTGGACACCCTCAGCACATTGTTCAACCAGTGCAACCATCGGCGTGGGTACCTCGTCTGCACGACACTTGCGCATGACCTTGCTTGCCAATATCTAGGTCACTACTTTAATGGCCTTGTTGGTGATGTTGGATATGGAGTAGCCCCTTTTCTTTTTCTCTAGCTTATACTTCTTTTTCATCATCTCCGTGACAGCTAGATCACTGCTATTCCCTTCTAAGAGGTTCGCGGGGTCCTGTGCTTTGCACAGCAGCCGGGTGATGTGGTGAATCAAATGCGCTGTGATGGGGATGGGCTCCTCCAACAATACACACCCATCATGCACCAAGCAGAGGAGCTACCTAATGACAAATATCTCTACTGGGGAATAGTGAAAATGTGGCACCAAGAGTAGGTTTACTAACCTTGCCTTCTCCACTACGTGTACTTGCTTCTGTGGCTCCAATTCGATAATCCCTGCTGGGGTGTTTTGTTTTAGCTTCATGAGCTACACAGTCCCTAGGTGAGGGAATTTCTTGTGGTCAATGAGATCCCAATATTCAAATTTTAAGCTGGGTACCCTTCCTACGTGCGGGCCTTCTAAATCTATGTCGTCCGGGAGGAGTGGTATCTGGAGAGTAATCTTGCTCGCGTCGAGATCCTTAGGTACTTTCGCCTTCCCCTTCCGTGAGGGGGTATAGGTAGGCAACTTTATGGGACAGTGCACAGGCTCAGTTTCTACCTCCATGCCCTCATCCTCATCTTCCTCACTAATGAAGTCCTCCAAGTCTTCCTCTTCTTCATCAGTTTCCATGGTGACCACTTTTCCCTTTTCTTCCATAGTTAACTTGGTGCACAATGGGTTTCACGGGGACACGTGCACTAGAATCATCGGCTATTTGTCCTTCTTTGATCTTAGTGTGCGCGGTGATTTCAAGATTTCTGCCACAATCCCAGTGCCTTCCAAGGCATCTCCTATAGTGAGGGCTTGTGTGGCCTCTACGATGGTTATCTCCACACTTTCCATAACTTCCTCTGATGTTGTCATCTTATGTGTCCAGAAACTTATCACTCACAAACTCATCGGCTCAATCAACGCTTGGCACAACGTAACTAGGGCTTGAATTAATAGCTCAATTCACAAATGACCAAGTGTTGTTTGTTGGGCAGCCTTGTGTAATTTATAGCGCCTTTTGAATTTGAATTCGACTGTTCCCCTTAAATATTGTTCATTAATTCTCCATTGGCGGAAAATTTCTGCAAATCTTGCCCATAAATCGCTTCTTAAAATGCTTGTCGTCCACTCCATTTGGCCTCAAGTCGATTATCACATCATGAATAGTGAATTCAATGGTCACTCTCTAGCCAAATCGCGAATTAGCACAACCCCTCTTTTGCGGTTGCAGACCTTGTGACACCTTACCCCTGCGCGTAGCTCCAACATCGTGCAACTTGTGGGCAGAATAGTTTATAGTCTTGTGCCTCCTTTCAACTTCCCGGAGTGCTAAGACTATAGCTCCCATGGCCAATCAGGTGGCTGCGCCTCCTTTCAACTGCTTGGAGCATTAAGATTGTAGCTCCCTTGGCCAATCAGGTGGCCATGCCACCCGTGTAATGTTCGAACCATCCTTCCAATTCTTTTCTTGGAAAACATCCATCTTGTATCGTTGTTGGCCATGTCGTGTACTCAATTATCTGGAATGCCCCATCCTGGTTGATCCGTTTGGTAATATGTGGTAGCATGGTGATCACTTCACAGTGATAGTCCCCAAATTTGTTAATGTGATTGCGCGCACCTTGTTTTACCACCTTAGTTTTTTTATCGAGAAAATATTTCTTTATCTTGTCCTCAAGCTTCTTGACTTCTGCTTCCATCAGAGCGCTTTTCTTCCTTAATTGCACCCTTTCTTTCATAAGTTCCTCAAGCCTAAGATAATTTTTTTGACTGTTGCCATCAGACTTTGCGCACTCTTCTTCAACTTCTAACCGCGCGGTTCCTCCTTCCAAGGCACAATGACCCTTCATATCCCTTGACATTGCCATGTACAGAGTAGGCCTGCAGTACTTCGTTGGGAGTATGGTCATTATTCCACAACTTATCTTAGACGATGTCCATCCTGTTAGTTTCCTGCATGTCAACCTATATGCCCATAGGACTGCTGGTACGCATAGGTCCCAATTCTTACATTGCATGTGACAGACCTCGTTTAGAGCTTTGCATACTTCACTAAATGCCTCCGTATGGTTACCATTCTGGGTGACCATCTTCTGTTCACTTTGTTTCTCTCTTTTGAGGAGCTTTACATATTTTTGTCCCCCTAACACCTGCACGTGGACCGAATCAATCAAGGCACAGTTCATGTGCTTACGCGCAGGTTGTTTGCCATATGCTCGTACCCATGCAAACAGATGCGTGCGTGGAGTATGCCCTCCCCGATATTTATTCGTCAATCGTATTATGGGCTTCCCAAATCATGCATGCATCATCCTTCTATATGCGTGCCAGTATCCAAAGATTCCTTGGTATGTACCCCATCACCTTGCAGGCATAGCACGTAGCACCCATTTCAATGCTTTGAAGCACTATTGTTCTGGCACCTCATTTTTGAACTTGTTTAAGAAATCATCTACCTCTCTTAACCCATCATACATAGGTAGATCCCGTACCTTTTTTTACACACAACGTAGCGATTTCGTCATCATGTTACAATTCAGCGTGGCTACCTCGTGTAACCAGTTCTGCCATCGTTCTATCTCCTCATCCGAATCCGATGTACAGGAGCTTCTGCGCTCCCATGAGATTCGTCCATCCGCAGTTGGATTCACCCTGTCTTGTTCCCAAATGGTTATCTTGTAGATGCAATCTAGTTCGTCATCACTCTCACAGTCATGCAATAGCTCCGTGTAATGCAATCCTTCTATAGGGTCCAGCGGTACAACTACGCGCAGAGACTTGTTCTCAAAAATCATCTTGCGCTTCTTTAGATTTATTACCGCATTCATGTCAGTGGCCCAATATATCCCTAATAGCGTGGGGTAGGGATTTTTGTCATCAACAATCTCTATCACTTCAAAATCTACGAGCACACTCACTCCCTCGATATCTATAGTGACTCCCTGCAATCGTCCCATAGGTAGGATTTTCTGCTGGTTCACCATTCGCGGCTGGACAAGAGACCATTGTAGCATAGGCTTCCCCATCCGCTCCCATGTCTATTTTGGTAGAACATCCACATCTGATCCCAAGTCTAGAATCACTTGATCCATCTTGTATTTTCCAATTTGCACAGTCAATCTCATTTCTCTTCCTGTCCTCATCGCATGTTTTCCAACCTTTCTGACTACATGTGGTTCACCTGGTGTAGCTCCAGTGCATCGATTGGTGAGTTCCTGTAGGCCTTTTACAACCTTACTGTCACACAGTAGCTTCATGCATGTTTCTAGGAACGTTGTGAGCATCGAGGGGTCCATTTCTGGCTCTGGTCTGTCTTTGCTTCCTGAAGTGGAGGCATCAGCAAAGCTCTCCTTACCTTCGATGAAGGTTTCCTTAGTGCACTCCAAATCAAATTCTGGTTCTTTTTTTGGAGCCTTGCAGACCCAAGGACTCTCTTCAGGCTGCTTGCCTTTGTCATCCCCTGTCGTAATTCCACTCTGGAGTACAATGTTCACATTAGGATCTTCTTCACGCAGCTAAGACCTCATCATTTGTAGGATCTGAGTCAGGTTAGGTTGGAGCATTCATTTACTCGCTATTAGTGTGGGACAATCCTCCATCTCATGTTCAAACAATGTACAGTACAAGCACAATGGACATGTCAGATTCATACAATCGTGGGCATAATGTCCTGGCCCTTTGCAATTGTAACATACTAGTTATTCGTGACCTCTTCTAGGTCCTCCTCCACCTCGACCTTGTTTGTGCCCTTGAAATCTGGTCCGCGTCGTCCCTGTGTTCTGGTCAAGTGGTTGCATTTTGGCCTAAACTCTGTAGGTAGGAGTCCTATCCATCATCAGCTCATAAATTCTACAAGTGTGCTCATCATGTCGTACTAACCTACAAAAATTACAAAACAACTGCTGGGAATTCTGCGTGTACTTCTGCAATAAGTGGCAGTTGTCTGTGGCATGCTTCCCTCCTATTTGACAAATCGTGCACCATAACGCACGTACTGTGCTAGGCCCTGCTTGTGCTTCTGGTCTAAACGACATTGGTCCTCCTCTCGTGATGTAATTTGCAAACACCGAGCAATGGTCCTTGTCATGCCCTTGACCCTTTCACTTTATGCACCATACTTCTTCATGCACCTCTTGGCGAACTGTTCTGTCTTTCTTCAAACTCTGCATCTCTAGGCACAAGGTTTTCGACTGTGCATGGATTTGTTGAACTCCTAGGCTAGGATCCTGCATCGGGGTTTCATGCAGCCTCATCGTGGCCTCTAATGCTTCGGCTTGAGTCGTTATTCTTTGTTGTGACAATGCATTCCTTAGATGCAGAGCTAGGGATGCTACAAACCATGTGAGGTGTTTTCCCTCTGTCAGAGTCATGTTGGCTTCACGGATCATACCTTTCAGCATTTGATCCAACTCCCATGGAGTCTTGCTTGGTAGCATCGTGATTTCTTTGAACCCAATTATTGACTGCGCTTTGGACTTTGGCCTGCTAAATTCCTTAGTTAGCGTGGCTTGGACCTCCGTGATTCCTGCATTCAGATGATTTCTTGAATGCTTAATGCACCAGGTCAGTGCGCGATCCTACAGAGCACTAACCAATATTGCTCTCTTGATATTATTGTCAGTCACTCCCTGCGCTTCCTAGATAGCTTTTACCACGAACCAAAACTGGTCTAGATCTTCATTTCTGACTCCTTCGAACACAGGTAGCTTTACCGAGCTCGCCATATCAAAACGCGATGGTGGTAGAGGTGGTATGGGTGAAGATGGAGGTGATGATGGAGAAACTGGTGGTGGTGTGGGTTTAGGTGGTATGCACAGAATCCTTTGCCTTATAGAATTAATCGCACTCCTTGGTGAGACCTTCGTGAGCTCTTCCTCGTTCCCTCGCGGAGGTGAAATCAAGGGGCTAGCTTCTAGTTTTGTACTACCTTCATTTATGTAAATTCTCCCACTTTGCATAGCCTTGAACATTAATGTATTCGCATAACCCACTTTTCACATAAGAGCATTTTAATCCAAGTGTTCAAAGACTTAACGTACTTACCTTACAGTCCTTTGAGGAAGCGTCGCTCTACCTCGGTGTAGTTGACTAAAGTATATACCGTGAATTCATTAATGAATCCTCCTATAATTCGATCAAGCCAGTGATCAACAGTGTGTGCGATCCTATCTTCTGATGCTTCTAACCTGTGCACCAACTCTAGGGTCCACACAATAGGACTATCGCGCTTGCACCTTCCTTGGCTATCTGTTAGCTTCGCGATCCACTCGTATAGCTCAGTGGGGAATGACGCAAAGAAAATTTCGTGGATATCTGTGTATAAGTAGCAGTCTAACCACTCTTCTTTTGATAGTCACAAATTCCTGTTCTCTTGTGCCGTGAAATCGTGAATTCTTCTATCAATCCAACTTTCGATTTACTTCAGTTGGATTCTAGTGATGCGAAATCAAACATCTCTATGTAGATTCCCATCTCGACAATGGAACCATTTGTTGGCTTGTTGGGGCCTAACCTAGTTTCAGAGTTAATTAGCTAAACAAATCCCTGTACTACTGGCCCTTTCGGCAACAGTCCACGGAGCGCGGACTAAGGTCTCACCCGAAGTAGTATGAGGGTGTGCTAGAAATAGGTTTTTGCACCCTTGAGATGTCTAATGGTTTGATCAGATCCAACTGGTAGTGCCTTTGTGCAGCTTACTTTGCGCGCTTCCTTGCCCTTCGCACCCTGAATTATTCGCCTTCGTGCAACCCTAACCAGGGGATGAGATGCTTTTGCACTGCTAGGGCTGCGATCTGCGCTATTTCCCAACCTAGACTAAATATCTTACTTATCTTAGTGATAGATCTTAGTTATCTTTGTGAGAATAGATGTTCTTCCTTGCGGTTACTTAATCAATATAGCATACACATTTGCGCATCATATAAGCATTAAAGGTGAAAATCATACCCAATGTAACATATGCATTAAATAGGAAATAAATACGCATAAATGATAGGAAACTTCTCTTTATTAATACTTCCAACTGTTACAAACTTGACTTGCCCTGTGCACTGAGCTGTGGGGCTCCGCGCACCCAGCTGTGGATTACTAGGCTTCTGCGCTCTTAGCTGTAGATCCTTCTCCTACTCAACGACTCACAAGACTCAACTCTACCCTTAGATCAGACTCAATTCCTTGTTCTCATTGAATTGTTATCTATTTTACAACTTAGAGCCTCGCTCTATTTATACAATCCCATGGTCCGCGGACCATGGGTAGATCTTCCAAGCTGACATTACAATACGAACCAAGGGTAGACAACCTTGTGACTCAATTATAACTTTGCACTCCATGCCCACAATTCGCAGAGTATTTACAATGTGCTTGGTCAAAACTTGGGCTTTAAGCCCCAAAACATGCCTTGGGGAGATTCCATGCCCAACAATTCCCCTTATTGTTATGGTTAGTGTATCTCCCTATTGTTATTATTGTGCCCATGTGTCACCCATGTTGTTATTGTTATGTCCCATAGAATCCCACTATTGTTATTGTTGTGCCCTTACATTATTATTTTTATGTAGGATCTGATTATATTGTGACCCCTTAGACTTCTATATATACCAAGGAGGTCTTATCATTTGTTTCATCCAAGAATTGTTCATTTATGTAATGTAAAGGATGTTTCCTCCTTGAAGAGGATAAATTTTAAGTCATCTATCTATATTTTCTTGTTTTTTGTGAGTTGGTTTCATAACATTTGGTATCAGAGCTTTGGATTCTAGGGTTTCACTACTTCAAACATGCCATCTTGGAATTTTTGCAATAACTTTTTTTTATACAAGGATTCAAAATATGGAATTTTGAGTACGTGGAGTCAAAATCTTGGTTAACTTCATGTAGAAATTTCAGATCTTTTTAGATACATTTTATGAAATATGGTTCGAAGAAGTTAGGGTTTTTGCAGGCTCTTGAATTAAATCTCAAATAAGTGACCTAGGTAAAAATAACATAAATTTCTCTCTGAGAATCAGATTTGAATTTTGTAAAAATCAACTGAAATTGAATGGAATTTAGTTTTTCATATATCATTTTCATGGGTGAAGATTAAAACAATGATATGTGGCATTCCATACAAGGTTTGTCTATTGAACTAGTCTATAATCAATTAATCGTGGGAGATTGGGCATAAATATTTCTTGAAGAATCCAATATCGATATAAATTGTGGGGTTGGAAAGAAGACTTAGAGGGATACCGTAAGACTGAATTCGAGGCCTTGCAGATCTGAAATTATAGAGATACAATAGTTTCGATATTGAGCTCCTAAAAAGAAAGAAAAAGGTGCATATGTTTTTTAAAAGTTTGCATAACTTTTGTTTGAAAAACCAATTTGAAGTGATTCAAAGGGCATAATGAAGCATATATATCATTGTTTCATTCCAAAATGTCTCAGAACAAAAATATAGACATGCATATTAAGAAACAAAAAATATCTTCTATGATGCATGATGACGAGGATGAATTGCAACATGATATATCAAAATTAGTAGATCAAGTGCACAAAATTTAACTCTCACAAAGAGTAACCAAAAATGAATTGGAAGTGATGATCAATGTTAGAATGAATCGTTTAGAATAAAAAATAAGAAGGGACATGGAAGGCTTGAAGTATGTTTTAGAAACAAAAATGGAAGGGTTGAAGGATGGTTTAAAAGCATAAATGGAAGGTTTGAAGGTTTGACAAATTTTCTACAAGAAATTCTTCCTAATGGTGTCAAGGTATTCCATGAAACTCATGATGAGAATAAAAGGAATGTTAATCATGATTTTAAAGAATCTAAATTTTGGTTGAAGACCAACCACATTCCAAATATTGATATGAGGAAGTTTGATGACAAGGATTTGGTAATATAGATACTACAGATGGAGCAATATTTCAATCTACAGGATGTGAAACCCTCACAAAAGGTACACACTGCATATTTATATTTAGAACCAAATCAGTTTTTTTTTATTTTCTCTCATAAGCCACTTTTTACTTGGTTATTTTTTATGGAGGAAACGATAACACATTATTAGGATACAAAGAGAAACACCTTCTTTAGCCAATTGATAAATCTCAGACAAAAGGGTTCAGTGGTAGAGCACATTAAGGATTTCCAAAAATTGAATATCAAGGTAACTCATATTCCAGAGGAGCATAGAATTGATTTCTTACTTTAAAGTATAACATTCAACATGAGATTCAACTTTGGGAACCTGATTCATTGGAGAAGGCATTTAGGGTGACAAGAAAAATTGAAAGGAAAATTATGGAAACAAGGAACTATACCACTCACAACTATAAAGATGGAAGTGTTTCTTCTCCTAGTTATCCACAACTTACAAGGTTGAAACCACACAAATTGGAGGAAAAAGGAGAAAAAAGGATTTTTTATAGTTGTGATAGAAAATACACTAAACGTCATAAGTGTGATAAGAAGAAATTATTTTACATAGATTGTGAATAGGAGGAAGAAAAGGAACAAGAAACATCAAAAGAAGAGGATATACACCAAGAACCAACCCTATATAAAGAAGAAATGAATCTGACCATATATTTTAATGCATTAGAGGGAATTACAACTCAAACTCTCAATATAGAATGATATATCAAGAAGAATAAGGTAATAGTGTTGATTGATTCAGGTAGTACCCATAATTTTATTCATTGTAAGATAGCTAAGGAATTGAATTATTTTCTATATCAAACACCATAATGTCAAGTAATGGTTGCAAATGGAGGAACTATAAATTTCTCTGGAAGGTGCCCTAATATCAAGCTAACCATGGGGGAATATGTATTGAATATTCCAATGATTTCCATTCCAATGGGTGGTGCTAATGTTATACTAGGAGTCCAATGGTTACAATATTTGGGGATGAGAAAATTTAATTTTCAAGAACTTTTCTTCAATTTTTTTTGGGAAGGAAAGGAAGTTGAATTAAGAGGTATCAGAGGGAAACTAGGAAAAATAATCATCTCTAATTTCATGACAAAGCTTTTGAAGAAAGACAAATGAGGTGTAATTGCAAAAATTATGATCATTGGAGGTTCAAACATTGAAATAATCCATTTCTACATATCTAGAAAAAGTCTTGGACTATCATTCCAAGGTATTTGAGACTCCCAAAGGAGTTCCAAATATTCATGATCATGACCATTCTATTAATTTGATTCCAAGAAGTGTTCCTCCAAACATGAGACCTTATAGATATCCCTATGCCCAAAAGTGTGAAATTGAACGTATGGTTGCAAAAATGCTAGAGGCCGATATAATTCAACCTAGTCAAATTTCTTTCTCTGCTCTAGTAGTATTGGTGCATAAGAGGAATGGATCATGGCACATGTGTCCAGATTATAGGGAGCTCAACAAGCTCACTACTAAAGAAAAAAATTTCATACGATGAATTGTTGGATGAATTATATGGAGCAATTTACTTCACCAAGTTCGATCTTCGTTCAGCATATCATCGAATTATAATGAAGATTGAATACATTCTGAAAAAACATTCAAAACTCATGAGGGTCATTATGAAGTTTTGGTCATGCCTTTTGGCATTACTAATGCCCCTTCCAAATTTCAAGGTTTGATGAATTCCATTTTCAAAACCTTCCTTCGAAAAGCTTTGTTAGTATTTTTTGACGGTATACTAATGTACAACAAGTCTTGGAAGGATCAGATTCAACATGTTGACATGGTGTTCAAACTATTCGAGGAGAAACAATTATATGCAAAAACCAATAATTTTTTTTTTTTGAGTACAATAGGTGGAATATTTGGTTCATATTATATCTCATGAGGGTGTTAAGGTAGACCCTAACAAAAGTAAATCCATTAAGGAATGGAAAATCCCCACAACCATTTTTGAGGATTTATCGGGTTGACAGGGTATTGTCAGAAGTTTGTTAAGAATTATGTGAGATATCAACACATTTAACAACATTGTTGAAGAAAGATGCATTTTCTTGGACTCCAGGATCAACTAAGTCCTTTGAACAAATTAAAGAGGCAATGTGCCAAGCACCAATCTTAGCTACGCCAAACTTCATAAAAACATTTATTGTGGAATGCGATGCCTTAGGAAATGGAGCTAGTGTTGTTTTAATGTAAGAAGGAAGATCCATTTCTTTTAAAATTCATCCAATCAAAGAAAATTATTTACACAAACCTATTTATGAGAAGGAATGTTGGCAATACTACATGCACTAAAGCAATGGAAACCTTACCTAATGGGAAGACACTTTGAGGTAAAAATAGATCATGATAGTCTTAAATACTTTTTGGAAAAAAGGTTATCTTCATAAGAGCAACAAAAATGGGTCATAAAGATGTTGGGTTATGACTTTGAAATAATTTTAGAAAAAGGGAAGAAAAATGTTGTTGTAGATGCACTTTCAAGAAAGGATGAGGATGTGGAAGCATTGATTTGTGCCATTTCTATTATCCAACTTGATTGGATAACTAAAACAAGGGATGAGTGGAAGAATTACGAAGAGGTGTGGACACTCATTAAAAAGTTGAATCAAGATCCCAATAAAACTAATACATTTAGCTAGGAAAATGATTCATTATGGTACAACAATCGCTTATATCTTTGTAAGAATTCCAAACTCAAGAAAAATATTATTTTGGAATTGCACATCTCCCCCTTATGAGGGCACTTAGGATTTTTAAAACCTTACCGTAGGGTCAAGGAGGATTTTCTTTGGGATGACCTTAAATATGATATTATAAAGTTTGTGGGAGAATTTTTGGTTGCCAACAAAATACTTTTGAGAAAATTAAGACCTTGGGTTTGTTACAACCTTTAGCCATTCTAAGTTAGCATGGGGAGGAGGTGTCAAAGGATTTTATCACAAGTTTACCCAAGTCTGATGGAAATAGTGTCATCATGGGGGTATTTGATATACTTACCAAGTATGCACACTTTTGTGCATTATGTCGTCCTTTTAAAGCCACTACAGTTTCTACTGCATTTATGGAAACAATTCAAAAGCTACATGGAAACCCAAAGATTATTGTAAATGATAGAGATCCCATTTTCACTAGAAATTGTTGGACATAATTATTTTCTTTTCTTGGTTCTTAATTAGGTCATAGCTCATCTTATCATCCTCAATTTGACGGGGAAACTGAGATAGTGAAAATATGTTTAGAAAGATATCTTTTTTGCTTTGTATATGATAAACAAACACATTAGGTCAAGTGGTTACCTCTAGTTGAATGGTAGTATAACAATTCCTTCCATATTGCGGAAAAAATGACCCCATTTATGGCACTTTATGGATATCATCCACCATCCATCACATCATCTTTAAGATAAAATTAGGCAGTGGAAGATCATATCGAGCACCCACAATAAGTTCTCCAACTCATAAAGCATAACCTCACTCTAGCACAAAATCGAATGAAACAACAAGCATATAAACATCAAAGTGAAAGAAGTTTTGATGTAGGAGATTGGGTATTTTTACGGCTATAACCATATAAAAAAATGTCCCTTAAGCAAGCTAAGAAGGATATGAAATTATCACCCAAGTAATATTGTCCTTACAACAAATTGCAAAAGATTGGTACCATGGTATACAAATTGGAGATGCCTGCATCTTCTCGAGTACACGTAGTTTTCCATGTTTCATGCTTAAA
This sequence comes from Pinus taeda, assembly GCA_000404065.3. Taxonomy (NCBI): domain Eukaryota; kingdom Viridiplantae; phylum Streptophyta; class Pinopsida; order Pinales; family Pinaceae; genus Pinus; species Pinus taeda. Next base: position 15,994 of record APFE030443123.1, on the reverse strand, counting down.
TAAGGTTATCATTGACAAGCTCCTAGTTCAAATAGTGTTGCCAGAACTTGATGAAGAAGGAAAAATCATATTTGAGCTTGAAGCAATCACAGAAATAAGAACCCAGCAAATACGGAATCAGTTAATTTCAGAGTATCTCATTAAGTGGAAGAACTTACCACCTGAAGATTCCACATTAAAGGATGAGAATTTTATATAGAGCCATTCAGTACTAATCAAGCCTTGAGGAAAACACTCTTTTCGAGGAGAGGGGCATGTTAGGTCCCTACAATACTAATGTATCCTCATTATTATTATTGTTAGTGTTGCCCCCTATTTTTATTATTGTGCCCATGTATCCCCATGTTGTTATTGTTGTGCCTCATATAATCCCACTATTGTTATTGTTGTGCCCTTAAATTATTATTGTTATGTAGTCTTTGATTATATTATGACCCCTTAGACTCCTATATATATTAAGGACGTATTATCATTTGTGTCATCCACGAATTGTTCATTTATGTATGTAAAGGAGGTTTCCCCCTCGAAGAGGTAATTTTTAAGTTGCTAATCTATCTTTTCTTCTGTTTTGTAAGCTGGTTTCATTTCCGTTTCGATTCACAGGTATAAACTGCACGTTTGAGCATTAAATTAAAATCACTACAACCCTGTAACCGATTTTTTTTTCTACAATTGACATGTGCAATAACTATCACTCCTTAATATTAGCATGTCTTTATAATAATGCAAAAAAAAAAAGAAGATAATATAGTAATCATAAGCATAAACATAAGGTTATACGTATCTTATAAAAGTTATGGAAACAAAGAGTGAAACTCCAACTCTCCACCCAACCATAGAAAAGTTGCAACCAAGTATTTGTTGCAGTTATCATCCTTGAGCCATATTCCAAAGCTTGAGGTAGAGTTCTTTCAGAGGAGTTTAAAAAAATTATTATTAGCTAAAACATAGTGTCTCAATGATGCCTTATATCCACCCACTAGATATCAAAGTCAAATAAATACAACAAACCATGCCATTGACATAAATCCATCTTCTAATCCAGGGATTAAATGAATATCATTAACTGAAACAACATGTCTCAAGGCTACACTGCCTTCACCCACCAATTATTCAAATATTTCACATCAAGTACGTAACACTTTGCTTTAGTTAGAGGAATTTATAATAAATCATCCCAACATCTCTGGGGATTTGGACAAAAAGAGTCTCAATTCAGATTTGGAGAGAGATATAAAGTTAATAACATGGAGGATTTATTAGCTATGTTACCTTGAAGGAATAAGAGTGCACTTTCTAGAAAATTAGTTGAATGTTTCATCTATATTCTCATCCCAATCCCATGGAACTACAAGTAGATGTTATCATCCCACTAGCCCTAGGTGCCTCCATATCTCAAGGTTATCAACAAACATAGCCTCTAGAGTATTTATCAATCCTATAAGGCACAACCACCATTATATGATTATCAGTCAACAAGCCTCAATGGTTTCTTAGATGGCTATCATCAGAGTTATTTGTCTTCCCTGAATTATCTTAGTCCCTGTATCGTTTCTACCCTCTCTATAATGTGGATGATCATTGGGAGCCTCTCAACTTATATTTTTTTTCTTATTTGTTTCTCTAAGTGCATCAGACTCTCCCTGTGCCTCTGTTCCCTCAAGAATACTTCTCAAAATGAATTCTTTTCCCTCACCGACTGGTTTTCATGCTTCATAAGGAACCCTAGTATTACAACAAGAATACTACAACTCCTTGGGCTATTGACTTAAATTATCAACCCAAGGTTCATAAAAACTTAAGAGGGGTTCAAACTCTAAGTGCATCAGATACCTTCCTCTTCCTAGTCTAACTCCCTTTGATGCAGGTGAAAGAAGGAAATGAAGAAACTTCAATTGAGAAAAGATAGAGGTAAGCCACCAATCCTAAGGTAAATAACAACATTCAAACCTATTCTACTTTTACTAGAAAGTAAATGCAAGAAATGACATAGATTATTCTTGCAAGGAAGCTCTCGAATCAAATTTCTACAAGGCTGCTACTCCTCGAGATAACTTGTCGAATGCCCAAGAAAATCAAATGAAAATGAGATGATATTTTATTATTATTATTATTAACTAGGATGTCTTGGGACTCCATTCTAAGTGGAATCACTAAAAAATACTTGTTAACATGTGCTAAAAAATAGCAGAAAATTACTACTCCGAAAACCAAAAATTCTAGAACTAGTGAGCTAGTTAAACTACCAAATGTCTAATGTAATCAAGAAAAAATGATATGGGGTGAATTTTTTCATTAACTTAGATGTTTTTATGACTCAACACAAGTTTAATAAAATCAAATGAATCTCATTAACGATTTCTAAAAGATATAAAAAAAATTACTACTAGTTTGCTACAAGAGACTTCCAGAAATTCTATATTTGTGAACTAGTAAACCAATCCAAGTAGCTCAATGATGAATATGAATTTTCAAATATTCTATAAGGATGTGTCATGTTTTTGATCTTGTAAATAGCCTAAAAAAAACTCACTTCAATCATTTAACGAATGTAACCTACAACAAAAGAGACATGAACAATGAATGTAGAAATAAGAGATGCAAGTGAAAAAGACATTCAAAGGAAATAAAAATGTGTACAAGAGGGCTCTGAGGATCCTGGGATGGAAAATCCCAAGGATAATGGAATTCATATGAAGGAAACCAAGCTTTAGAAGTTAAAAATGGCACCAAAATTCATCATTTGAATCAATCCAAGTACATCCATGCTAAAAATGAAAGTGGAGCTACTAAATAACAAGTTACCCCCGCAAGAAGACTAAGAAATACATGCCCCTAGAGAAAAATTCGAATTGTTATTTATAAAGATAGATGGGGAATAATCCTCCTTGAAAGGAGGAAACTTTTCCCTCCAAAACACCTAAAAAAGTGGATCTGGTTCCCAACAGTAGGAATCTTCATTAAATGACAAGGAACACATTCCTAGATTTCCTCAATCACTCAAGCTCCAGAAGTTGTGAAATAATTTTCATAATATCTTGTCCATTTATTATCCAATCTAGGCCCGTCCTATAGTAGAAATCAAGTCCCTAGATTATATCATCCTCCAAGTTTTCATAATATTCCCAGTATTCTAACAATATTCTACAAAATAAAATAATATTAGGCACAAATATGCAATTATATCTAAGCCTTCCTAATGAACATATTAAAGTTAAAAATATATCATCTAATGAAAAAAGATAGGTTTAATATGTTGAAGGATGGTACGATGGGCCTTAACTTATGTCTAATTTGGAGGCCCATCATACCCCCATACTAATAGTCCTTCTCATCCTCTTAGCAACTTAGTGACCTAATTGTTCCTCAATCATGGTCCCGGTGGCCTCTCTCTTGTACATTCCTCATCCCTTTCTCTTAAGAATCTTGGTTGTAGGTTATGCACATACAAACAAAAAAATGTTATGGTTATTTGCATGCATTTGTTTAGTAGTCTTTCAAGCACAAAAAAATAACTTTCCTCTTTGCAAGTGAACTTTGTTGTGTTGTAGGTAAAAGTGGCATAATCTCCATTGCATTCACACCCTCTCCCTTGACACCTTCATTCCATTTTCACTCATTTTTTCAAAATTGTTATGCAAAGAAAAATCGCAATTTTTCTAATGACCATTAACTTGCCTTTTTCCCCTTGTGAAATATGGTTTCTTGAATTTTTTTTTGGTTTGGAAATGTCTTCCACATCCTTTTTAACCATCTTGCTACCTTTTTCCAACAGTTTGACACCTCTAAAACCCTCAAAACACCCTTGAATGAGATTTTGTATCAAAAGAGAGTTTCCTATAACACCCTATACTAGATGTGTAACAGGCCTATAGCATCCTATAGATCATTACATAATCTATCATATCTTGACCAGAATTGCACCTCATGCCTAATTTTTTCTCTTTCCTTTCTATAAAATCTTCTAGCCCTTGGAAACAAGCCACAAGAGATCAAAGACCTCTTAGAAAGCCTATTTTCATCACTGTGTTTTGAGTTCTATTTTGATAGTGAATACCTTCTTTCATTTTTCTTCCTTATTATTCTCTTTTATGGCCTAGATGATTTCCTAAAGGATTTTTTAGTTCTCCATTCTTCTATTTGTGTCACAACAAGTTTTATTAGGTCTTTCTTAAGAAATTTTGTTTTGATGTGTTCCTTTGCTTCTCCCTCTTCCTCCTTGACCTTATTTTCTTTTGTATTATCTCCCTATTCTTCATCCTCTGCTTATTCTTTATTAGCTTCTTCTTTTCATTCTTGGATGTGGGCTCCCTTTTATTGAAACGCCCTCCCATGATCCCCATTGTAGTTTTTCAAAGTTCTTACAAGGGAATTTTGCTATCAACTATCAATTTTCATAACAACTTAGAGTTTCAGAGTAGAGACAAGGGGATTTTTCTCTTTTTCTAATTAGGGGAATAAAACTTGCATGCCCAACTCAAAACAAGCTGAAGAAAAATATAGACCTTTAATTTCTTTGTACTTTTAAAATTTTTCTATAGGATGCTTTTGTGGAAAAAATATGAAAAATTGCCCATGCCTTTTATGCATAGGAGGTGTTGATAATTGGTGAATTACCCTTCCCTTGGAGGATGCTTTGAAATTCTAAGGTTTTGTGGTCAATAATGCTCAAAACAGGTCCCGTTTTTTCATCTTGGGAGAATCTTGTAGCAGAAAAACTATCTCTTGTAGCACCTAATCTATCTCATGTAGCACCTTCTTCGTCCCTCTTGTAGTAGCTATGTTTCTCTTGTAGCAGCTATGTTTCTCCTGTAGCATATATGCCTGATCTTGTAGCAACTACAAATCAACTATGTATCTCTTCTATAACACCATAGGCAGCCCCTCGTAACATCTAGCTCGACCTTATATGCCGTAATGAGCCTCTCTAACTGTTTTGGGAATGAGCATTAACACAACTGAAGTTGAGTCTTGTTATTTTATTTTATTTTTGTGGTAGTGGGCTCAGTACTCTTAGTGATTTGGTCCTCATTCCTTGTAATTATCACTTCACCACTTTGATGTAACAACCTTGGTCAAAATTCCATGTATTAAATTTAAAAGAGGAAAAATAATAACCAAGGTCATGGGACATGTATCCCAAGTTGAATGTTGGGAAAAACATCATAGTGCGGGTGTTCATTTGGCTTATTATGGCTAAGAAAAATTGGCAAAGGAAATGGAAAAGGCTCTGGAAAGGTAAGATGCAATAATTGGCATTTTATTTATGAAAATAAAGGAAAATAGGAGAAAAGGAAGATGAAAGGTCACATGCTTCATGTGAGAGGAAAATGAAGGAAAATAATGGAAGAAGAAAAAAGGCCTCAATAATAAAAAGGCATATGGGGATTAGTTCACAACATTTTGTTAGTTTAGTTTTGGACCCCTCTCTCTCTATTCTCTCTATCTCATACTCTTGGACACTTATATTATTCTTGGAGAATTTTTAGCAATGGAGGAAAGAAGGAAAAGGAAGCAAGAGGAATCAAGGGTCAAGCAAGCAAGAGTGGGATCAAGTGTCTACAATGAGATTACTTGCAAGTATCAAGTTACATGTATGATTTCCTTGCTAGTTTTGACATGCATGGTACATGAATGTGTGTTTTTGGTTCTCTTGTTGTCTTTGGCATGGGTTTTTCCATGTATGCCAATGGTTTTCAGCCCTGGCTTGCAATTTCCACATAACCATGGTTTGATGGGGCTCTTTTTTTGGTTGAACTGGATAGTCGAATGGTTTCAAAACTGAGTGGGGTAGTCTCAAGGGAGAAACACAAGGCCTGGGAATGCATGGACCAGTGAAGGTGGGATTGTGGTAAAACTTGATTGTGTATACCCTGGTAGGCCTAGGAATCCTCAACTGGTTAATGGCGGGATATACGGTAAAGCTTAGAGGGTAGAGCCTCGTTGAGCCTAGGAATATTCAAACAATGAATGGTAGGATATATGGTAAGGACTATAGGTGGATATAGACAAATTCCTCATGGTTTAGGTGGAGAAATCTGAAGGAATCCATGCTTGTTTAGGGCTTAGTGATATGGTGGGATTGCGATAAAGCTTGGTTGTATTGATGAAGGTTTTAGGCCTAAGAATTCCTTCATGTATATACGGTAAAGAATGTGGAAGCCTTGATCGGTTTTGTTGTGAGTTGCACATTCATGCTTGGAATATGGCATGGGGGAGATTAGCTAAAATAAATATTTGGTTCAGCCTACTTTATGGTTAGGTGGTTCGTGGAAGTCCCTGGCTAGGTTGGCTTATGAAGACATTAACAAGAAATCCTTTTCCATTTTTATTTCATGTGTAAATGTACTTGTTAATATGTGGTTTTTATGGTTATTATATCCATGTTCTTGTATTGGTTATAAACATGATTCATGGTAGACTTTGGTTCTAACACCCTCCTCCCATAAATACCCAAGAAACTGATCAATCGGGGTAAACATGTGATGAAAGGCCACTATGGATAAGATTCAACCTCCTTGGTGACTTTAAAGAGATGGAATAAAAAAAACAATAAATTGAACAAGATCATAACCAAAACCCCATTAGCCATGACATGTGTTTCGTCAAACATATCATCGATATGAAATCTACAGGTGTAAATAACAGAAATAAGCCTAGGGATCTCATACTTATCTGAGAATCACTATGAACCATTTTTCCCTCATGCCATTTGCTGCAATATCCTCCATTAATTTATAGACACATTATCCATTCACATACAAGTAAAAACATGCTGAGAGCCATTCAAAGATGCAGTCAAAAAATGTGCATATAACCAACATAATAGGAACATAAATACAATAAACGTATCAACCATCAAATCCACAAATACATCAGTACCTTTTCACATGAAAATCAAGGGAATATATTTCT
>APFE030443108.1:0-16154 GCA_000404065.3 Pinus taeda | reverse complement strand
GTAACTTCTATCATAATAAATACGTGTCAAATCTTGATTTTGGCTTGGTTTTAAGGAGTTAGCTAATAATTATATAAAACATATTAATTTTTGGCGAGGAATCCAACACCATTTAGGGAAGGTTATGGCTTTGTATGGAGAATGGTTTCACTTTTAAGATAGCTTCAACATATTCTAATATGTTTTTGCCATTTTTTATTTGATCCAAAATTTTAGAAAAAACTGAAATACATTTTTTTTTTTTTTTTTATCCCAATCCAACTTGAAATAATTTTCTGCATAGAGCAAGTGACCTAAAATTCATTTAATATCTCGAACACATTTTTATGATAAAGTTCCTTGCATATACATGAAACTCTTATTCACAAAATTTTATATAATTTAAAATCGAACTTACTCAAAAAGAGGAAAAATTAAATACTACCATTAAACTTATTTGACCTCGTTTTTTTTTTAAATTAACCATTCAAAAAATCTATTAAGACAAATTCCAATTATATAGGTTATTTAATTATAAAATATTTATTTATATAAAAATTGATTATTAAAAATATAAGTAAAATTTAATAACCTCTTGTAATAAATATTAAAAAAATATATAGTAGCCGCTAGTTACGTAAAGATTTTGGTGTGGTAAACTCAGAAAATTTCATATACATGCTTGGGACCTATGAATTGACCACTATATTAAGTGTTTCTATCCCATACTATTCCCATTACAATTAATGTATGTTTTTAACTAAAATATATTTTTCTAAATTAAAACGGTTTTCTTTAATTTATAATATTTATAATTATTTAATTTTGTTTTTAAAATGAAAACTTACTTTTTATTAATTTTTTCTTTTTTTTATATAATATTCAACTACTATTAATTGAAGTTTTCATGTGATTTCAACCAATTAAAAATTTATACTTCGTCTTTTTCTTAAATAAATAATAAAATGTTTTTGTTCACTAAAATATTCTCATAACTATTTAATTTTGCAAAATAATAAGATAAGTTATAAAAATATCCAATATCTTTTTAAAAAACAACAATTATAGTTATTGAAAATGTTCATGGAAATAGGCTTTTATACTTGTTGTTAGGGACTAATAAAACATTATTATAGTTGTTGGGTAGGATTGAATTCTCCACTGCCACATTATAAAATTACAAATAACAAAATATCTTAATTTATCAATCAATAAAAATTCCAAAATTCTAAAATATTTCAATTTATGAATCAATAAAATATAATTAAACCATATTACAAATCTTAATAATAAATTGAATTCAATATATCTAAATAAACCAAATTCCAAAATTCCAAAATATCTCAATTTAAGAATCTGTAAAACATAAATAGACCATATTACAAACATTAATAATAACTTGAATTTAATATTTTTACTTTAATGTAAATATAGCGAAACATTTAAATAATTTATAATTCTAAAAAGTAAAACTATACAAATTAATTTTTCTATTTTGCAATTTTTTTTTATTAATGTTTATCTTTAATACTATTTACCCTGAATTTGAAATTTTTCTATTTTGCAATTTTTTATAAATATTTATCTTTAATACTATTGACCCTGAATTTGAAGATGTTATTGGGAAATGCAATGCTTTTGAAGATGTTATTGGGAAAGGCGAATGCTATTTCCAACCCTATAGCAATATAAATGCCCTCTGACATGCGAGGGAAATAGCATTCGCCCTCTCTCCAGCATGTGAACAAATGAATGGCGCGTGGAGAGAAGGCGAATGCTATTTCACTCCTATGTCAGAAGGCATTTATATTGCTATAAGATTGGAAATAGCATTCGCAATTGGGAAATGCCCTGAAAACATTATATCAATTATATGCTACCATAAATACATAACTTTTCAATGATGCCTAGTACAACATGATTTGCATACGGATAAGGCTGAAACTTGTCCTCCTGTCATTCCTGTCAGAGGATTTTATTCGAACGTTACCATTACATATTTACGAGGATTTTGTTCGAACATAACCATTACATATTTAATGTATATTGTATTATCGGAAGAACATGCACTTAGAAAAAGCAAATGGGGTATCATTCGAGTCAAGTGGGTGTGATTCAGTATATTGATACATCATCGATATTGGAAATTCTAACGTAAATCCAGATGCATATTTTTCTATAGTGGTTATGTTGGCCTTCTCAACAAAGCAAGAGAGGTTTTGGCACCAAGGAATTCGAAACAGTTGAGCAGTATGCCATATCAAATGTCAAAGAGAAGAAGATTTTGGGTGACAACAATATAGACCAAAAACTCATGAGACATCACTAACATTTGTGCGTAAGACCAAAAATTCACTGCTAGCCATGCTTATACTGTATTATAAATAATCCTCTAACGATTCATTAATATATACAATGTTATTCTTGTAAATGTTACAATGGTTCTAGGTTGAACTCGAGTGCCTTAGATATTTGGTATTATTGTTGATTGCATGGTGTTGTAAAAATATTTATTTTCAGTTGATTTTTCTTCTCTTCATTATTTTTATAAACTTTAATAAATAAATATATGTAAGTATATTTATATTTTGATAACTTTCAAATTCGTAAAAATAAAAACTGAACTAGTATTATGGTAAATCATAAAATTGATATTAGTGTAATAATAATACATACATACATTATTATATCTCATTCTGTTTGTAGAATAAATAATGCATAAAGTTGATATTATTATAACTAGCACAACCACATTTATCAATGTGGTTGATATACGCCGACCACATTTTCCAATGCGATTGATATAGGCGAATAGGCTTATATCAATCACATTAATAATTATTTTGTGTATTTTTTTAAACACCAACTATTTATGATTATTAATAACTATATAAATAAAAATAATAGCAGTCGTATTCTTATATATTTATATAAATAATAGCAACCATATTCTTCTATATTTATATATATATTAATTATTTTATATTAATAATATAATATAGCTCAATAATATTAGATATCATTATTAAATAATCAAATAGCAATAATAAAATATTTTGAAATTAATAATTAAGAATAAATTATATTATTATATTACTCATAATACAATCTTTTAAATAATACAATATTTAATTATTATTATTATTATAATTTTAACTCATAATAAAATCATGATCTTATAATAATTAGAATTGTGATAAGGGAGTTATTATTTGTGTTTTTTTAAATACCAACTATTTATGATTATTAATAACTTGTAATAATAACAATGATATTTTTATATATTTATATAGTTATGATTATTCTATTAATATTATAATAATAATATTAACTCATAACAATATTAGTGATATTAATTAATAATAATATTAACTCAGACATCGTCCACACGAGTGCAAGGACAAGGATCACTTCGGGAAGTAGAGGGAGAGGACAATGGGAAGGGTAGGTGGAAGGATAGGGTAGGGAAGGAGCAAGCCCCGAGAGGAGGCATGTGGAGCCAAGGGAAGACAACGAGGAAGGTAGGGGAGCCAGTAGGAGAGCGGGAAGAATGATGCCAGCAAGTGGTAGGATAATGAAGAGGACTCACGGCAAGAGAAACCGGAGGCATGCGTGAGTTAATGAGAGCTAGAGCGGGAAGGGAAGGAGGACGATCATCCCGAGGGGAAGGCATAGGGAAAAGGGCGGCGAGTAAATGTGAAGGACAGGTGGTAGGTACAATGAAGGGCAGAAGGGAAAGGGGAATAAAAAAAATGGGGAGAGAGTCAGTTGGTAGTTACATGCATAAGGCGAGAACGAGAGTAGGAGCAGAGAAAGGTGGTAGACGAAGGACGATGATGCAGCTCGAGGAAAGCAGTGGTGCCAACTCTAGTAAATGGTATGTTCTTCTCCATTTCCTAAACCTCAGAAGTATAGTGATGTCAAATTCTGTAGTCTTAGGGAAGGAGATGGGGAAAGGTATGGACTCTGAAAGAGTTGAAACCAAGATCTCATAGAACACCACCTGGGTTGAGAATGTAGATAAAAGAATGAGAGAAGAAAGAATCAAAACTTTGGCTCTGAAGAAGGCGCACAGAGAGAAAGGAGGAAGTCAGGGAGAGAAGAGTGAACCTGTTAAGGGAGTTGGTTTGAGGAATCTCGCTCTGGCTAGGTGGCACCTAAGGCTCGAAGGGGATGTCGTAAGTTTCTGGAATAGAGAGGAATCCACCCTGGAGACCTCAGGAGATGAGACATGAGATAGCGCAGCCCCTGAGAAACCTACTTGGAATTTCGTGAGCAAAAATGAGAGGAAAACTAGAGTTTCAAATAGAACAAAGAATGTAGAGAAGAGTGAGAAGGGAATGAAATCACCTGGTGTAGTGCAGAACAAGGCCATGGTCCATCTGTTTAGTTCCCCCGGTAGGCTTTCTATGGTTAAATTTACTCACGATGGCCAGAACAGAAATATAGTCCCCCCTAGTGGCTTCCCCGTGAGGTTGTCTTTGTCGAACCTTCCAGAAGATGGCCGACGGAGTGAGACTAAGCTGAGAAACGAAGATGTGAGGGTCAGTAAAGAGCAAAACCAAGAGATGGCAGGGGGAAAGGTGAAGGGAATTCTGAGAAAACTCAGGCTGGTTGGTCTTGAGTGGGACACCAAACATGGCTCAATTAACTGTAAAATTGATTGGGTGTTATACCAACATAATACCGATACTCTTCATGGTTATGTTATAGTTTTAATGATAATTTTCGTCCAACACAGTGTGAAGGCAAGAAAATGGGGAGAAGCCAACAACAACAACGACAACGACAAAATGGGAAGAAATGGAAAATAAGCGACTAAGAAGGGCAATAGAGGTACAGGTAAAAAGAAAGCCAGGGGGTGGGAAGCACCAGTAGAGAACGACGTAAGAGAGGGAGAAAGACAGGACGTGAGCATATGAAGACCTCATTGATGCGTACATGGCAGGGAATCCACCTGAGGTTAGAGCCCAAATAGCAGGTTGGGAGCAAGAATTAAATGACAGTGTTACCAACCAAGACATTCCCATGGGAGAATGGGAAGATATGGTCCAAGACCCGGGAAACACCCGCGGACGACACACACTCTTCAGACAAACAATCCAACAATACTGGGTCATGAAGAATGTTGTGGCTCGGGCCATGAATCTCAACAAAGAACATGCATCAAGAAAAGGTTCGAAGGCATAAGAGGACACCAAAGAGAAAGATCCCATCAGAGCAGAGCTACTCAGGGAGATAACAGAAATTCAAATACAAACTTATCGAAAAAACCTAGCACTAGGAAGGATTGAACAAACTATGTAGGATATGAAGACAAGTGAGATGTTAGGTTCCAGTGCCAAAGCCCCAGTCCACGTGATCTCCTCATACGAGGAGAAAAACAATGATCTAGATAAATTTTGTTTTTGTTTCATGATGAATAGATTTTATTCTTCAAAGTTGATTTGCAGTATAGATAATATAGATACTATTGTTAGGTTGATAGAGAAAGACATACAAATTTCGGACAAATTTTAACGTTGACAGGTGGCCAACTTAGTTTCCTACGGGCAAGTTGAGACCACCTAGAACAAATGGAAAAACCTGATTTTGGCCAGTTAATATAAATAGTGAAAGTACTACCAGTTATATATATATATATATATATTATATATATAATATATATATATATATATATATATATATATATATAATTATATATTTATAATATATATATATATATTACACTAAGGGATTAATACTAAAATACCAAGGGATTATGAACCCTAGGGAATAGTATTAAACAAAAGAGACTAATATTATAAACCCAAGGTATACAAACCCTAAGATAAATATTAAAAATACTAAAATAAACATGGTTTAATTAATAAACCCTAAGAATTAATATTTTAAAATCAAGGGAATAATAAACCAAAGGGATTATTAATAGTATAAACCCAATGAATTAGTGAACCCAAGGGAAATATTAAAAACCTAAGGGATCAAGAAGCGCAAGAGATTGATATTACAAGAAAAAGAGATTAATAAAGGTGACTATAATTGATATTATAAACCTAAGATAATAATAAACCCAAAGGATTAATACTAAAACCTCAAGGGATTATGAACCCAAGATAGTAACATTAAACCCAAGGGACTAATATTAGAAACCCAACATTGGTAAACTCTAATATAAATATTAGAAGCACTAAAATAAACATGGTTTATTTTCATGATGAGACAATCCTTGTCACAATGTGACATTCAACCATGACTGACCATGTTTGGCTACGATTGACAATGATTGACCATGATTGATAATATAAAACTAAGGGAATAATAAACCCAAGGCATTGATATTATAACCCCAAAGGAGTAGTAAACCCAAGGGATTCATACTAAAACCCCAAGGGATTATGAACCCAAGGGAATAATATTAAACCCAATGGACTAATATTATAAACCCAACATATATAAAACCTAAGATAAATATTATAAACACTAAAATAAACATGATTGACCATTGTTGATTTTCATATTGAGACAATCCTTATCACAATTCCATGCTAGACCATGGTTGACTTCATAATCAACCATGGCTGACCATGAAATAATAAACTCAAGTGAATGATATTATAAACCCAAAGGAACAATAAACCCAAGGGATTAATACTAAAACTGCAAGGGATTATGAACCTAAGGGAATAATACTAAACCCGAGGGGCTAATATTATAAACCCAAGGTATATAAATCCTAAGTGGAGACAATTTGTTTCATAATGTGAGATTGGACCATGATTGACAACAGTTTACAATGCTTGGTTATGGTTGACCGTGATTGATATTATAAACCCAAGTTAATAATAAACCCAAGGGATTGATATTATGAACACAAGGGAAACATAAACCCAAGGGACTATGAATACAAGGGAATAATATTAAGCCCAAGGGACTAATATTAAAAACCCAACATTGGTAAACCCAAATATAAATATTACAAACACTAAAATAAACATGGTTTATTTTCATGGTGAGACATTCTTTGTCACAATGTGACATTCAACGATGGTTGACCATGGTTGGCTATGATTGACAATGGTTGACCATCATTGATATTATAAACCTAAGGGAATAATAAACCCAAGGGATTGATATTATAAACCCAAAGGAATAATAAAACCAAGGGATTAATACTAAAACTCCAAGGAATTATGAACACAAGGGAATAATATTAAACCCAAGGGACTAGTATTATAAACCCAACATTGTTAAACCCAAATATAAATACTACAAACACTAAAATAAACATGGTTTATTTTCATTGTGAGACAATCATTGTCACAATGCGACATTCAAACATGGTTGACCATGATTGATATTATAAACCTAAGGGAATAACAAACCCAAGGGTTTGATATTATAGACCCAAAGGAATAATAAACCCAAGGGATTAATACTAAAACCCCAAGGGATTATGAACCCAAGAGAATAATATTAAACCCAAGGGACTAATATTATAAACCCAACATTGGTAAACCCAAATATAAATATTACAAACACTAAAATAAACATGGTTTAGTTTCATGGTGAAACAATCCTTGTCACAATGCGACATTCTACCATGGTTGGCTATGATTGAAAATGGTTGACCATGATTGATATTATAAACCTAAGGTAATAATAAACCCAAGGGATTGATATTATAAACCCAAACGAATAATAAACCCAATAGATTAATACTAAAACCCCAAGGGATTATGAACCCATGGGAATAATATTAAACCCAAGGGACTAATATTATAGACCCAACATATATAAAACCTATGATAAATAATATAAACACTAAAATAAATATGATTGGTCATCGTTGACTTTCATATTGAGACAATCCTTATCACAATTCCATGTTGGACCATGGTTGACATCATAATAAACCATGGTTGACTCGGGAATAATAAACCCAAGTGATTGATATTATAAACCCAAAGTATTAATACTAAAACCCCAAGGGATTATGAACCTAAGGGAATAATATTATAAAGTTACCCAACATTGGCAAACCCTAATATAAATATTAGAAACACTAAAATAAACATGGTTTATTTTCATGGTGAGACAATCCTTGTCACAATACGACATTCAACCATGGCTGACCATGGTTGGCTATGATTGACAATGGTTGACCATGATTGATATTATAAACCTAAGAGAATAATAAACCCAAGGGATTGATATTATAAACCCAAAGGAATAATAAACCCAAGGGAATATTACTAAAACCCCAAAGGATTATGAACCCAAGGGAATAATATTAAACCCAAGAGACTAATATTATAAACTCAACGAATATAAACCCTAAGATAAATATTATAAACACTAAAATAAACATGATTGACCATCGTTGATTTTCATATTGAGACAATCCTTATCACAATTCCATGTTGGACCATGGTTGACCATGGTTGACTGCAAAATAATAAACCCAAGTGATTGATATTATAAGCCCAAGGGATTAATACTAAAAACCTAAGGGATTATGAAGCTAAGGGAGCAATATTAAACCCAAGGGGCTAATATTATAAACCCAAGGTATATAAATCCTAAGTGGAGACAATTTGTTTCATAATGTGAGATCGAACCATGAGTGGCCACAGTTGACCATGGTTGGTTATGGTTGACCATGATTGATATTATAAACCTAAGGGATTGATATTATGAACCCAAGGGAAACATAAACCCAAGGGAATAATATTAAACCCAAGGGACTAATATTAAAAACCCAACATTGGTAAACCCAAATATAAATATTACGAACACTAAAATAAACATGGTTTATTTTCATGGTGAGACAAATTTTGTCACAATGCGACATTCAACCATGGTTGGCTATGATTGACAATGGTTGAACATCATTGATGTTATAAACCTAAGGGAATAATAAACCCAAGGGATTGATATTATAAACCCAAAGGACTAATAAAACCAAGGGATTAATATTAAAACCCCAAGGGATTATGAACCCAAGGGAATAATATTAAACCCAAGGGACTAATATTATAAACCCAACATTTGTAAACCCAAATATAAATACTACCAAGACTAAAATAAACATGGTTTATTTTCATGGGGAGACAATCCTTTTCACAATGCGGCATTCAAACATGGTTGACCATGGTTGGCTATGATTGAAAATGGTTTACCATGATTGATATTATAAACTTGAGGGAATAATAAACAAAAGGGATTGATATTATAAACCCAAAGGAATAATAAACCCAAAGGATTATGAACCCAAGGGACTATATTAAACCCAAGGGCCTAATATTATAAACCCAACATTGGTAAACCCAAATATAAATATTACAAACACTAAAATAAACATGGTTTATTTTCATGGTGAGACAATCCTTGTCACAATGCGACAATCAACCATGGTTGGCTATGATTTACAATGGTTGACCATGATTGATATTATAAACCTAAGGGAATAATAAACCTAAGGAATTGATATCAGAAACCCAATGGAATAATAAACCCAACAGATTAATACTAAAACCCCAAGGGATTATGAACCCACGGGAATAATATTAAATCCAAGGGACTAATATTATAAACCCAACATATATAAGTCGTAAGATAAATATTATAAACACTAAAATAGATATGATTGACCATCATCGATTTTTATATTGAGACAATCCTTATCACAATTAGTATGTATTACATGAATTTATTATATTCAGAACCATTTTTTGATTGAGATTT
Source organism: Pinus taeda (assembly GCA_000404065.3). NCBI lineage: Eukaryota > Viridiplantae > Streptophyta > Pinopsida > Pinales > Pinaceae > Pinus > Pinus taeda. The sequence goes on along the minus strand of APFE030443108.1, from coordinate 6,428 downwards.
TGATGCCTATGAGTATACACACATCTTGCAGGTTAAAACCCATTTTGCTAAACCAAATTGGAGGAACATGTTCAAGGGAGTTGCAGCCAATCACAAAGATGAAAGAGTTGGTAAGTTTTTTAGAAATAGAACACACTAAATTCACTTCATTGCATAGATCCATTAAACATGGAGAGGGAGAAAAACTAAGAGTGAATAAATCCAAGATTAGTAGGGATCTATGTGTTGGCTTAATGGGGCCTGACCCAGGTTCGGAGTTATTTAGCCAAACAAATCCCTATATTATTGGCCCTTTCGGCAAAAACCCATGGAGCGTGGATTGAGGTCTCACCCGAAGTAGTATGGGGGGATGCTAGAACCAAGTTTCTGCACCCTTGAGATGTCTGAGGGGTCGATTTAGTCCGACTGTGAATATTTTCATGTAGGTCTCTTCACACACTTTCCTGACCTGCGAGGCCTTCGCGCCCTATTATACTCGGCTTTGCGCAGCCTTAACCAGGGGCTGAGAAGCTTTTGTGCTACTAAAGCAACGATCTGTGCTATACCCCCAAGTCACACTATGGATCTTACTTATCTTCTTATAACAGTTAATTATCTTCAAGTACACAGATAATTTATATTATATTCATATAAGTTCACGTAGAAAATAAATAGTAAACTTGCATTTCATACCCAATATACTTCAATGCATAAAATAAGAAAATATACACATGAATATTGTAACACTTCTCTTTACTAATGCTTCAATCGGTTACAAACTCAACCTTCCCTGCGCACTCAGCTGCAGGGGTCTGCGCACTCAGCTGTAGACTACTAGGCCTTTGCACACTCAGCTGCAGAGCCTTCCCCTACTCTATGACCCAAAGACTCGATGCTTCCTCATTAGATCTTCTATATTCCATTCCTTGATCTCCCTTTACACTTAGAGCCTCGCTCTATTTATACAATCCCATGGTCCACGGACCATGGGTAGAACTCTCAAGTCGACACTACATTAAAAACGTAAGGGTGAACAACCCTATGAATTAATTACAACTTCACGCTCCACGCCCAAAAATCGCGGAGTATTTACATCGAACTTAGTCAAAACTTGGGCTTTAAGCCCCAAAACTTGCCTTGGGGGGGATCTCGCACCCAACAGGCCCCCAACACAAACATCATGACTTGCCCTCGAGTCACTCTATCGGTGCGAAGATCTTCACACGGAGACCTTCCAATTCTACTCAGACTGTTGCAAGGTCGGAAGTGCACTGAGCGTCTGCCTGCTATGTCTCCTGGACGTGTTGTTTAGAGACCGTGGTGTCTGAACTGCTTCCCTATATCTGATACTGCATCCTCTGCATCTGCGTGAGCTTGCCTTCAATTATTGTTGTGATTATGAAGGCCTCGTCAATCCAAGGCTAGACGTGCGCCTTCAGAACCACTTTTCTATGTCACGCTGTGTCTACCTGCTCCTTAAGCGCTTTGGCTTGTTGCATCCACGCGAGCCTCTATGTAAGGGCCACCATCTGCACGGTCCTTTTGACATTGTCATACTATTGTTGTAGCTCATGCGCCTCTTTTTCTAAGAGTTGTATGTTTGGGTCCTCCTGCAAAGTGGTGAGGACCTCGAACGATTCTTCCAACATTTTGGTGTAGTTCTTCACTGCACCGCTGATCTCCTCCATCCTCGATGTAATGGCACTGGTGTGCTGTTCCCTTACCTCTAGAGGAGTTGAAGGCTGTGCCTTCAACCGTAGCTTTGCTATTTGAAGGTTCAGCTCTAGTTGAACCTTGGCCATCTCTTCTCGTGCCTCATGCACTCCTGCTGCTAACCTCTAAATGCGGGCCTCTACTGGTGCCTCTATGGGGATGGCCAACTCAAGGACAATCTGGTAGGCTTCCTCAACCACCTACACCATCTGTCAGTTTTGGCCACAACCTTGTCATGCTGCAGGCTCAGTTGCTCCATGTTGATTCTTTGTTCACTCAACACCTGTAGCACGCGACCCGCAGTTCTGCAGTCACTCCATCCTTCAGGACATAAAGCGTTTCCTGAGAGATCGAATCCATGTTTATTTCGACTCATTTCAATGCATTGATAGTAGGCATGTCAGCCTCATTTTCTGTAACCAGTGCCCCCTTCAGCAGCACTCTTGTGTTGGTCGTGCGGGCGCACAAAATTTCCTTAGCCGTGGTCATTCCTATTGCGAGGCTAGTCAAGAGTACCAGCCTGGGGAGTGTGCACCTGTAACTCCTGAATCTATGCTTGGAGGGCCCCCAACATAATCTAATTCTCCTCCGCCAACTACTAGAGGGCCTCCACGGTGACCTCATGCATCGTCTCCCCTATATCATGTAGATCTCCCTCTGTGAGGGTGATCAGGTCAAAAGAAGTCTTAGATGCTTTCAACTTCTTTCGCGGCCCCACCTGCTCTCTTAGGGGCTGGTGCTTTAACTATGTAGATTTTGTTTCTGAGTCCACGCCACCCTCCTCTATCTCTATCTCCATTTCTTGTTCCTGCTCAAGCGAAGGCGACTTCTGACCCTTGCGCTCCTTCTGTGCTTCTGCTGCAACCTTCGCAATGTCTCGTGCCTCCTGCGCCTATGCTGTTGTTTCCTCTTTTCTTATTTTCTTTGTCAACTGTGCTATCCGTAGTTTTGTCTCCTCCTTCTTCTGCTGTGTAGAAGTCTTTTTCATTTCTATCGCGGGGAGTGATAGAGTGGCGCCTCAAGTACGTTGAAGATAACATCATCCGTGGCCCAGTATGGTAGTTCATTCCATTTCTTCATGGGGTCCTTGCATGCCTTGATGTATACGTGATGGAATTTCGCCTTAAACTCCACAAAGCTTTGTAAGCTGTTATAGCCAGTGGGCGATAACCATGGCTTGCGGTTAATCCCCATTCTGGTGTTCATCTCGATGAACACCTATAATATTTTACTGTCTCGGATCTTGCGTGTGTCTTTAGTGGCCCACATCGAAGCGTACTTCGCGGCCTTCGAGAGATCCCTCACAATTGAGGGGAACTGGCTATCCTCAAGCAATTCCCCAGCCACCAGCACTATCGACAATAGAATCCATGCATAGTGGAAGGTTTCCCCCTGTTCCTGTGCCTCGCGGAAATTCTCTAGGAACTCCTTGCACAAGAATTTAGACAAGTTAAATTGGACCCCCTCTGCGCACTGATCGGTAAGTGCAACCACCAATGCGGGCACCTCATCCGTGTGATACTTCCGCATGACTTTACCCACCAGTGTCTGAGTCACAACTTTGACTGCCTTGTTGTTGATACTGGAGATCACGTAGCCCCTCGTTTGCTTCTCCAACTTATATTTCTTTTTCATGGCCTCCGCAATGGCCAAATCACTGCTTTTACCCTTCAAAATGTCTGCTGGGTCTTCCCCTTTACAAGGGATTCAAGTTAGAGAAGGTGGTCCGTGATGGAGATGGGCTCCTTTAGCCACAAACACCATCATGCACCAGGAAAAACAACTTCCCGATGACAAAGATAGTTATTGGGGCACAATGGTAATGCGACACCAAAAGTAGGTTCAACAACCCTACCTTTTCAACTCCACATAACCACTTGCACAACTCCAACTCTACGACTCTCATCACGGTGTTTTGCTTTGGCTTCATGAGCTGCATGGTTTCCAAGTGTGGGAACTTTTCATGGTCCATGAGGTCCCAATCTTCAAAGTTCAGACTCGGCACCTATCCCAAGTTCCCTCCTTAAAAAATGATATCATCAGGTAGTAGCAGAGTCTGTAGAGAGCTCTTGCTCTCATTTAGGTCCTTGGGCACCTTTGCCTTCCCCTTCCGTGGAGGAACATAAGTGGGTAGCCTAGTTGGAGGGTCCGTGCCCTCGGTTTCTTCCTCCATGTCTTCGTCCTCATCGTCTTCTATCAGGATATCCTCAAGGTCATCCTCCTCCTCATTGGTCTCTAAATTAACTGCTTTCCCTTTTTCTTCCATGGTCAATTTGGTTCTCAGCGAGTTTCGAGGGGACACATGCACTAGAATCATGGGCTGCTTATCTTTCTTGGGTCTCGGCGTGTGCAGTGATTTAGGGATTTCTGCAACTATCCCGACGTTCTCGAGGGTATCCTTTACTGTCATGGCCTACGCAACTTCTTCGACAGTCATTTCTCCGATTTCCCTGGCTTCTTCAGTCGCTGCCATTTGGTTTGTCCATAAATCTCGCAACCGCTCAACCGGGGACTCAAACAATGCTTTCAACAGGTTAAACAGTTTGTGGTCTAGAATACTCTGGGCGCATGATAACTCAATTCTCAAATGACCAAGTGTTGTTTGCTAGGAAGTCCTTTGCAATTTATAGTGCCTTTTGAATTCAAATTCGACCATTCCCCCCCAATCTAGTCCATTAATGCTCCCTTAGAGGAAGATTTTCCCAAATCTTGCCCATAAAGCTCACCTTAAATACTTGCTGCCCACTCCATTTGGTCTCAAACCAAGCATCATGTCGTGAATAGTGACTAAAATGGTCACTTTCGACGCAACCTGCGTGGAAACGCAACCACCATTGCGCTGTCATGGACTCCATGATACTTCGCTCCTACACACAACCTTGACATCGTGCAACTCTCGGGCATAGTAGTTTATAGTATCGTGCCTCCTTTCAATGACCTGGAGTGCTAAGACTTTGCTTCCCACAGCTATTCAGGTGGTGGGCCACCTGTATATGGATTCAACCAACCATCAAGGAATTGTCTGTTTTTTTACTTGACTGTCTACATCGTGCCATCATCAGTGATCCCTCTAGTAATATACGGTTCAATCAAAGGCATCAAGCTGATCAACTCTCAGCGGTAGTCCCCAAATTTGTCAACGAAATCGTGCGCACCCTGTTTTATCACCACAGTTTTCTTATCGAGAAAATCTTTCTTTATTTCTTCCTCAAGCTTCTTGACTTCTGCTTCCATCAGAGTGCTTTTCTCCCTTAATCACACTCTTTATTTCATGAGTTCTTAGAGACTAAGATCACCTTGTTGGATCTCTTCATTAGGTCCCAAACATTCTTTTTCATTCAGCTGCACGATTCCTTCTTCCAAGGCTCGACAAATTGTCATATCCATGGGCGCTGCTATGCATGGAATAGGAATAATGTACTCCATTGGGATTACAATGTTTTCTCCATAGGCTAGCCTAGAAGGTGTCTGTCCCGTCATTTTATTGCACGTTGTCCTATAAGCCCATAAAACTGATGGTACGTGCAGGTCCCAATCACTTCGCTGCGCATTATATACCCTGTTCAGTGCTTCACATACTTCGTTAAATACTTCTGCGTGGGTCACCTTCTATGCACTCGTTCTTTCCACCCTTTGTCGTTGCAACCCGAGGGATCATTCGGGCAATTGCCTCCCCAACATGAAGTCCTTATGCATCTGCGCAGGTTGTTTACCATATGCTTGTACCCACCTGGATAGATGTGCATGGACCATCCTGCACATTGTATTTATCTGTTAGTCGCATCTTAGGATTCCCAAAATGCATGCACATCATTCTCCTACATTCGTGCTAGTCCTCAAATCTTCCTTGGTGTGTACCCCACTGCCTCGCGGGCGTAGCATGCAGTACCCATTTCAAAGCCTGAAAACTTTGCTTTTCTGACACCTCTCTTTCAAATCTATCCAAGAAAGCATCTACCTAACCTAATCCATCATAAGTAGGCAAATCTCTCACTTCTGTTGATATGCAGCGCAACGATCTTGTCATCATGTTATAGTTCAGCGTGGTTACCTCGTGTAACTGGTTCTACCATCGCTCTATCTCTTCATCCGAATCCGACGTATATGAGATTTCACGCTCCCATGAGATTCGTCCATCCGTGGTGGGATTTACCCAGTCTTGCTCTCGTGTGGTTATCTTTTAGATGCAGTCCAAATTGTCATCGCTTTCATATTCTTGCATTGGCTCTATGTAGCGCGATCCTTCTACAGGGTCCAAAGGTACAACTACGCGTAGAGATTTTTTCTCAAAAATCATCTTGTGCTTCTTCAGATTAATCACCTCGTTCAGGTTAGTGGCCCAATCGATTCGTAAGAGGGTGGGGTAGGGATTGCTGTCATCAACAATCTCTATCACTTCAAAGTCTATTAGCATGCTTGCTCCTTCAATATCCACAATGATTTCCTGCAATATCCCCATAGGTATTATCTTTTGCTGGTTCACCATTCATAGCTGGATAGGAGACCATTGCAGTGTAGACCTGTAGGAATATTCAGGGTAAGTTCCTCAGACAGAACACCAAAAGGACACCGCTCACAAACAGATCACAGATCAATACACCAGTATTTTGACGTGGTTAAAACCCTCAGAGAGGGAAACAGTCCACGGCCTGCGCCAACATGGCTACTACAGGCAATTAATTAATAAAAGAATGAAAATTTACATAAGCTTCTCTCATGCACGGTTAACCTACAAA
>APFE030443099.1:0-13598 GCA_000404065.3 Pinus taeda | reverse complement strand
CAGGTTGTAATGGTTTCTTTTTTGTTTCCTTAATACAAATAAGTCCATTCTTCTTAATGATTTGTTGTTAATGAATTGTTTCATATACTCCTTGGTCTATATGTTGAATATGCTTTGTTTTGTGGAATATTCAGGTGTTATGTAATTGTTTGATTGTTAGTGTATGCAGGTTTCAAAGTGCAGGAGGAGCTCATCTGGATCGACGAGGCTAGACTGCTACGACAAGCGTTGGACTTGAGGTAGGATCGAAAAACACTTGGTTTCTCATAGAATAATGCATGTTTAGAGAAGGATTGCTCTTAATTGTATTGTTTGTCACTAGAGAGTCTTAGACTCCTAGGGAGGTTAGTTTTGTCAACAAAAATAACTCTTTCCGCATGACAGATAGCATAAGGAAGATGGTTTTCCTCTTGTCCCAAGACAGCTCCAATTGCAGTATCCGAAGCATCAGAGGATATATGGAAGGGAAGTGCCCAATTAAGTCCCCTTAAAATAGGAGTTGTAGATAACTGATGCTTGAGTTCATCAAATGCTTTCTGGCAAAGATCAGTCCACTTGAATTCAACATTTTTCATAAGTAACACAAACAAAGGAGAAGCTATTTTAGAAAAATTCTTGATAAATCTTTTGTAATACCTTGCATGTCCTAAAAGACTTCTCACATCAGTTTGTGTTCTAGGGATAGGAAGGGTCTGAATTACCTGTATTTTGGATGGATCTACCTGAATTCCTTGAAATGAAATAAAGTGTCCAAGTACAATTGCTTCATTCATGATCATATGACATTTTTCAGTACTTAGGGAAAGGTGAGCTTGTACACAACATTTAAGTACTTTCTCAAGGTTTTGTAATGCATCCTCAAAAGTCACACCATAAGGGGTAAATTCATCCATAAATATCTCCATAGAGTCATTAAGCATATTAGAAAAGATTCCTATCACCGCTCTTTGAAAAGTTGCTGGAGCATTACATAGTCCAAATGGGAGAACTCTATAGGAAAAAGTTCCCTAGGGACTAGTAGAAGTGTTCTTATGTTGGTATTGGGGTGCAATTTTGATTTGATTATACCATCTAAAAAGGAGAAGAATTTCTTCCTTGAAAAACTATCTAACACCTGATTAATGAATGGCAAGGGAAAGTTATCCTTTTGAGTGGCTTTATTTAAGGCTCTATAATCTACACACACTCTCCATTTCTCGTTTTTCTTAGGTACTATCACCAATGGAGAAACCCATTCACTGTAGATATGGGATATATAAACCCTGCATTAAGCAATTTTTGAAGGTCTTCTTTAATAATTTCCCTCAAATTGGAATTCATTCGTCCCTGGGGTTGACATATTAGTCGGAAACCTTCCTTGATATAGATGTGATGAGTACATAATTCATGAGAGATTCCCTTCATATCTGTAGAGTCCCATGTGAATGCTTCCTTACTTTCACGAAGTAACTTCATTACTTGTTGTGTTTCAGCATCTGTTAAATTGGGGTTTATGTTCAATGTTTTCCCAGGTTCGATTTCTACTGTTATGCTTTTAGAGGAGATGGTAGTTGATGTTTGAGGTAGATCTTCAGATTTAAGCTTTTCCTAGGTTTCATATTCCAAAATTGTAGTCAACAGATTATATGTTTCAGCAGTGACTGAGGAGGGTTCACAAATAAAATTACTAATTACTTCATCCTTCGTAGTATCTTTAAGAGTTAAAGCTTGTCCAATAGTCAAAATAGGTTGAGTAGCATTATCATCATAGTCCAACCATATAGAATTATCATTATTAATCATGGGTGTGGCATAAGGGTAGAGAGTAAGCTGATTGGTTTCACATCCATTAGAAATTGTCATTGAACCAGATCTACAGCTGATAAAGGCATCGGTTGTGGTCAACCAAGGCCTTCCCAGAATTAGAGGATGTCCCCACAACTTTGTTTTAGTCTGCAATACCACAAAGTCAGCTAGGTAATTCCAGGATTCAACTGAGATGATTAGGTCTTCAATGACTCCTTCCAGTTTGATTGTAGAACAGTTAGTTAACTCCATAATGATTGGTATCTCTCTCATCACATTCTTTAGCTGTAACAATTGTGAAGTTTCAAGAGTCATAATATTTATAGAAACACCTAAATCTAGTAGAACTCATGAAATGATAGATTTTCCAATTTGTACAGTAACCATAGGATGGCTAGGATCACCATATTTAACAGGTGGGGATTTACCGGACATTAAGGCAGATAGATCACCCATAACATGAACTATAAGGGGATCTTTAGCTTTCCTACCAGGTTTCTTAATACAAATATCTCTCATAGTCCTGGCATAAATTGGTACATCTCTAAGTGCTTGTAAGAGTGGAATTTTAACATAAAGATTCTGTAATTCCCGTAAAAGATTGAAAGTAGGAGGTTCAGGTGTCTTAGTCAAAGCTAAATGCTCAGGGAATGGTGGCTCTACTGTTTCAACACCCTTATTAGAGGGTGGTTGTACCTCCTTACATAAATTATTTTTCTATGTCTCTTCTTTATCAGAATCAAAAGAGGTAATATCATCAATAATGGGTTCAACTATTTTCCCAGATCGTAAATGAATATCATTACATTGCGCAGGAAAAACAGGAAGTATAGGCTGGTTCTGAATATCAACGACTTGCACAACTTTATTATTGGGGTTAGGGTTTGGTTGTATAGGCAGCTGGGGTCTCATCATTTGAGTATTTGGTGGAGCACCTGATGGTAGAGGGAGTGGTTGCTGAAACTGAGGAAATTGATTTGGAAACGGGATTTTTTGAGCTCTCCATTGATTAAAATAAGATTGTTGTTGTGGAGGCTAAGGAGTCCACATTGCCAAGTCTACAAAGGGAGGGTTTGTTTGTTGCATGGGTGGGTAATTCATTTTATTGAAGGGTGGGTATTGCATATGGTTAAAGGGCGGGTAGTTTTCTTGATTAAAAGAAGGATAATTATTCCAACGATTAGAAGATGTAAATGGCATATTAGAGTTTATACCTTGTCCTCGTGGTTTCCATTTCCTTTTTTGTGTCAGCAGATAGACCGCTTCAGCTTCTTCTTCGGTTGGTTGCAATGCTTCTTTTATTCCTAGTAAAGAAGGGCATTGTTGTGTTTCATGATCCTTCTCATAAAGGGTGTAAATTGGCACTTTGTCTAATGGGCATTCTCTTAGTGGATGTTTATCTCTACATTTGGGACAGAACATAGCCAAAGCAACTTCTACTTATGCTTGTGTCTTCTTAACCTACAAGGTGTCAATATGTGAAGCAAAAGAACTTAACATTTCAGTTTTGAATTCCTCAAGTAAATTACCTATTTCAGCTCTTGTTGCTCCACCACTGGCTGATTTTTGGACTCTTGAATATGTATTATCCCTGTTGTTTGATCTATTCCTTGCAGCTCCTCTTGAACATCTTTTGCAGAGGTTAAAAATTTCATCATATGATTCTTTAGATATGTCCCCTTTACCAAGCATATTTAGCATGTCTAGAGAATCATTCCTTACCCCTTTCAATAATATTGTTTTAAGAATATCTTTACTTACATCGGGATGATTGGATCTCTGCAGATTATATTGTAGCCTTTCCACAATGTCTTCCAGATATTCGTCCTCCTTTTGTACCATCTTAAATAGTTCCTCCATTTTTTCTCTTTTTGGCAGTAGTCTTGATATTTAGTTGAAAACTTATGTTTCATTTGTTCCCATGTTGTGATTACATGGCCTCCCAGACTCATGAACTATTTTAGTGCATTTCCTTTTAGTGTTGTTGGAAATAGCTTCTGTTTATGAGCATTAGTAACATAATCATAGCTTCTACATATATATCAAACTCAAAAAGAAACTCATCAGGTTCTTCAAAAGATAAATGATGGAATTTAGGTAAGGCTGAAAGTGGGTATTCTTCATGGGATTTGCCCCTCTGGGAAGATCACTAATAGGAAATCCCAAGGTAGAGAGAGAATTCTCATCTCTTCCTTCTCCTCCTACCTGTCCTCCACCAAAGAATCCTTCATTATTCCCTTCCATTGGTTGTTCTCCTGCTGCACTTGCCCTGTCTTCAATTTTTTCTGTTGGCTTCTCAATGTCTTCGACTGGTTCCTCAATATATTCTACTAGTTCCTCAATGTCTTCTACCATTTCCTCAACCTTTTCAGGGCCCACAACTTCCTTCATTTCATAGTTTGTTTGAAGAGAATGTTGAGTCCTTGACTTTCGAGAGCTTAGCCTCTAAGAAGTTTCAACTTTTGATATAATCTCATAAATAAAGGTCTTGTAGGGTTAGTTTTCTTGCATCCTCTCATGCATTCTACACATCTAAAAGAAAAACATTAATGCTTTTGAAATCTATGATTGCCTTCCCTGGCAACGACGCCAAAATGCTTATCACCTTAATTGCTTATTAATTCAAACAACTAAGTGCTACATGAATTGTCAACCCAGGGAAGTCTGTTTATTTCAAAGGCAACTACACACTGTATATGCTTAATCTCAAAAGAAATAAAAAGTTGTAGTAATAAATATACTAATCACACCTTGCCTTAAACAAATTGAAGCTCTACTCTGAGTTATAGCAAGAACAATTTCTCTATTACAGAAAATTATCAAAGAATCCTTGATTACATTAAAAATAACAATCTAGGAAAAGAAATCAATCTGCAGAGGAAAATACTAGTTATGCTATAACAGAGAACAGGACCCTATTCCCCAAGTAGGAATCTTCAGCACCTATTTCTGATTACTATGCTTCACAAACTTACTCTGTAAACTCGATTACCAATTAAAACACTCATTGATTAGTTGTGAATGAATTTATGAAAGTAATGCAATAATCAATTGAAAAATAGAGTTTCAGCAATAAGTGCAGAGTTCCAATAACGCATAAGCAAATTCAGTAAACAGAACTTAACAAGGTATGAATGGAAAGTAACACTTAATGCACTACAAGAATTTAATGGGTGAATCTTGTGATGAAGGTGGGTCCTTTCCTTCTCACAAGATTCCCCAGAAAAAGGAACTAGAAATGAATGCTCAAAACAATATTTTATTCATTTGTCAATGTATCATATTACAAAAGATTCCAGTCCTTTTACTTTCAGCTAGACCTTCTCGCAGTCTGTCTGTACCCTCTAATGTTGATGTCTCCTCCTTTTAAAGAGGAGACATCTATTACAATTGATTACATTATAAATCCTATCTTTAACCTGATATGCCAAAATAGGATAATTAGTTCTTCCATTAACAAAATGTTGTTACAGTGGTTGTGACAATGTCGACTTTGGAATGTAGTTGTTACCGCCAGTATAACAACTCCTTCAATGATCTCCTTTTGTTGCTGTCGAATCTACAAATCACGTGTTGTTTCAGCAACGGGATTTGTGCACTGTTCTAACTATTTCAACAACATAAACTGTAATGATAAACCTGTAGTCTTCAATCTGTTTCAGCAATGTAGACTGCAACGATAAAATTGTTTCAACAACTATCTGATCAACGATTAACTATAAAGGTAATGTAATTTTATGTAAAATAAATTAAACATATAGTAATGAGAAGAAATATTGTATACCTTTAGAAAAACAGATTAAAGTAATAACATGGACTTTAAATATGGATTGGAAAAGGGTTAAAAGATAGCAAAATATGTGATCAAAAAGGTACAATGTAGGGTCCTAACACCAGCATCCCCCCCATACTGCTTCGGGTGAGACCTCAGTCTGTGCTTCACGGGTTGTTGTCGAAAGGGCCAGTAGTACAGGGATTTGTTTGTCTAAATAACTCTAAACCTGGGTCAGGCCCCATCAAACCAGCAAATGGTTATTTTTTCAGGACCAGAATCTACATAGATATGTCTGATGTCGTATCATTGGAATCTAACTAAGAAAAAAATTTAAGGTTGGTTGGACAGGAGAATTCGTGAGTTCCCGGCGTAGAGAAACAAGAATCTGTGACTATCAAAGGAAGAGTGGTTAGACTACTACTTGCACATAGAGATCCAAGAAATTTTCTTTACATCTTTCCTTACTGAGCTCTATGAGTGGTTCACGAAGCTAGCATATAGCCAAGGAAAGTGGAAACTCGACAATCCTATTATGTGGACCCCAGAGTTGGTGCACAAATTGGAAGAATCAGAGGATAAGATCGTGCACCTTGCTGATCATTGGCTCGATCGAATTATATGAGGATTCATTACTATGTTCGCGGTAGATACTTCAGTCAGCTATAGCAAGGCAGGGATACGCTTTCTCAAAGGACCGCGAGGTAAGTACATAAAGTCCCTGAATACTTGGATTTAAATGTTATTATGTGAAAATAAGGTTATGCAATTACCTTGATTTCCAAAGCCATGCAAAGTGGGAAAACCTATAGAAATGAAGGAAGTAAGGGAGAAAAGAATAACCCTTTGATTACACCTTCGCGAGGGACAAGGAAGATCTTACGAAGGTATCACTGTGAAGTGCGATCAATTTGATAAGGCAGAGGATTCTATGCATACCACCCCCACCCATACCACCACCAACTTCACTGCCTTCACCTCCATCTTCGCCCGTGCCACCTCGGCCACCACCGCGAGTCAATATGGAAGGCGCAATAAAGTTGCCTATGTTTAAGGGAGTAGGAAACGAAGACCCGAACCAGTTTTGGTTCGTGATAAGAGTTGTATGGGAAGCGCAAGGAGTTACAAATGACAATATAAAGAAAGAGACACTAGTCAGTGCTCTGCAGGATCATGTGCTGACCTAGTATATTAAGCATTCTAATGACAATCCGAATGTGGGGATTATGGATATCTAAATTGCGTTGAACAGAGAATTTAGCAGGTCGAAGTCAGAGGCACAATCGACCATTCGATTCAAAGAGATCACAATGCTACTAGATGAGACTCCTTGGGAGTTGGATTAGAGACTGAAGTGCACAATTCGCGAAGCTAATATGACTTTGATGGATGGACAACACCGCGAATGGTTTGTGGCATCACTGATGCCGCATTTGAGGAACGCACTATCACAACAGAGGTCAATGACTCAGGCAGAGGCCTTGGATATTGCGATGAGGCTGCATGAGACCCCAATATAGGATCCTAACTTGGGATTTCAGCAGATCCACGCGAAGTTGAAAAACCTATGCCTTGAGGTGCAAAGCCTGAAATAGGACAGGACAGCTTGCTCGGAAATGCGCGAAGAAGTATGATGCATAAAATTCAATGGTCAGGGTCATGATAAGGACCATTGCCCTATGTTTGTGAATTACCTCGCAGGAGGAGGGCCGATGACGTTAAGACCAGAGGCACAAGCAGGACCTAGTGTGGCACCTGCTTTGTGATGTGTAATTTGTCAAATAGGAGGAAAGCATGCTATGGACAGCTGCCATTTGTTACAGAAGTACACACAGAATTCGCAATACTTGTTCTGTAATTTTTGTAGATCGGTTGGACATGATGAGCGCACCTGTAGAAGCTATGAGCTGATGATGGATAGGACACCCACCTACAGGGTGCAGCCCGAAATGCAGCCCCTTGACTAGAACGCAGGAGTTGCGTGAACCATATTTCAGGGGCGCAGATGAGGCCGAGGTGGAGGAGGGCCTAGAAGAGGTCGCGAACAACTAATATGCTACAATTGCAGAGGTCCGGGACATTATGCCCGCGATTGTATGAATCTAATGCGTCCATCATGTCTATATTGTACCTTGTTTGATCATGAGACGAAGGACTGTCCTATGCTAATAGCTAGGCTGCGCGACAAGGGAGTGCTCCTCCCTCCCCCAACTCAGAACCTATAGATGATGAGGTCTGAGTTGCATGAGGAAGATCCAAATATGAACATTATGCTCCGAAGTGGAATTGCGACAAGAGATGATAAAGGCAGCCAACTCGAAGATAGTACTTGGGCTCGCAAGGCTTTGACGAAAGAACCATAGCTTGATATGGAGCACACTAAGGAAACCTTCATGGAAGCTACGAAGAGCTTCGATGACACCTCCACTTCAGGAAGCAAGGATAGATCGGAGCCAGAAATGGACCCATCTATGTGTTGAAAAGTGTGCAACAAGAAATTCTAAATTTAGAATGTGCTAAAAAAAGACCTGCTAAAAATTGCATGTCTAAAAATAGCAGTTTGGCCAGTGAGGTCATTGGCCACATTGGCTGAGAGGTGAAACTACTAAAAATAGGAAGTTCTAAAAATAGCATTTCTGGGTCCCTTCCTATTTATAGTAATCCCTAGTCTATCTATAGGAAGTAAAATTAATTTTGGTCTTAACAATAGTTTGAAATATTAATTAATTAATTCAGTTGAGTTAATTAATTAAGGAAATTCGAATTTGAAGTCTTTCTAAGCATGCACATGAGTTTCCTCCACTAATTAAGGGAATAAGCATGAGTTCTATAATGAGAGAATCTGTTGACTTAGTTCTAACTAGTCAAGTCCAATTAGATTATTTTAACAAGTTGTTAAAATAATAAAATATAGTTTGTTAATGCTTGTATGCATGTGACAACTATTATTTTAGATAACTGAGGATTCACTCATGGATAGATGTTGCATGTCAGTTCTGTTAGAGACCCGGTTGAGATTAGATGTGGGACAATGTACTATCAGATGCTTAACTATTTCTAGTAAGTAGTTTTTGCATGGTTGAGGAACTAGTGTTCTCAAGGAATACGTAGTTGGACCATTGGTTGTTTTTGGTATGTTGGAAATAATAGCATGTGCTTTTGCTATTATTTCCTAAGCAAACTACATAAGGACCATAGGGAAAGCCTATATAAACAGGGCTTGGGTGGTTCATGAGACATATCTTCATATCTTCATGGTTCATTGAGAACTGAATAGCTTGTGAGCTAATTCTTCTTGTATTGTGAAGAGGATTTTCACTTGATTGATAATACATGGTTGGGGTTTTATGCTGTGCTTTCCCTTGGATATATCTTGTGTTATGTGTGATTAATTCTCTTGATCAATTATGCATGTTTCTACTTGATGTTGCTCATGATTTTGATTATGCTTTCGCTTAATGTTTTGTAGAAGTAGAACAAGTATTATGCTTTAGGACATTGCATATAACGGTTTGTTCTACAGGTGAAATTTCTACATGGTATCGGAGCACAGGTGATCAAGCAAGAACAGTATACTAGCAAGAGGAATTCAAAGTTTCTTATTCTTGATATAGATCTCAAGTTCTTATCACTTTTATTTCATCGATGGCATTCAATGGTTTGAGGCTTGAGTATGCCCTTGATGGCATCTCAAACTATATAGCTTGGAAGGATCACATGGAGGTAGTTTTGGAAGATAATGGGCTTAAGGATTTCATTGATCAAGAAGTCCCTAAGCCTACTAACAAGACTGAGATAGTGGAATGGGGTAAGTGTGTGGCTAGAGTTAGGAGAATTCTCTTGGAGGGTGTTCCAGATCACATAGTCTCAAGCCTCCATGGGAAGGAGTCTTCGTTTGCAATGTGGAAAACATTGAAATATTTATATCAGAATAGCAATGATCAAAGGAAGTTGGCACTGAAGGACAAGCCTCAAAAGATCAAGTGTGAGAAGGGTGACTCTATTTCTACATTTTTGAACAAGCTCACGACCTGCAGAGATGAGCTTGCAAGCGTAGGAGTCACTATAGATGATGAGGATATGGTGAGTCTAGCACTCCTTGGCCTTCCTAAGAGCTGGCATAGCTACCAAGACTTGGTGAATGGAAAGGAAAAACTGCCAGATTGGGAACGACTATGGTCGGATTTGATGCAAGAGGAGACCAGATGAAGCACCAGGGATGGAGCTTCTTCATCAAAACATGATGATGAAGAGAACTTGGCTTTAGATTCTAAAGCTAAGAAAGTGAAAGGGAAGGCATCCATTCCAAGTCTTCTCAAGGAGGGAAGAAGTTTGACAAGTCGAAGGTGAGATGCTTTCATTGTCATGAGTTGGGTCATTATGCTAATAATTGCCCAAAGAGGAAGTCCAAGAAGAAAGGTTCCTCCAAGGAATCTGATGGTGATGCAGTAGCTTCACAGTTTGAGATGGATTTCTCACTTATTACATGCATGGTTTCATCCAACATGGAATGTGTTTGGTATTTGGATAGTGGAGCTTCTTTCCACATGTCAAGTAACAAGAATCTTTTCAGCACTTTGGAGGAGAAGGATCTCTAGATATGGATCGAGATGGGTGATGACAGAAAGTACTGTGCCTTGTAGAGGTACGGTTATGTTTTAGAGGGAGCATGGTTCTCCCCCCACTCTTTCTAATGTTATGTATGTACCAAGGCTAAAAAAGAATCTTATGTCTATTTCTATGCTTGAGGATAAAGGCTATGATGTAGTCTTTAGTTTAGGGAAGGTTTTCCTAAGGCATATCGGCACTGGATAGACCAAACAGATTTGGATTCGAATTAATAATCTCTACAAGTTACAGGTAGAAGATTGTGCTTCTCTCAATTCCAAGTTAGACTAGGCCACTTGCATTGTGGGGTCTTGAGGATCATGCAACAAATTTCTACCGGATTACCAAGTCCAAACTGGAGCAAACAAGCACATGCAAAGGTTGTACTCTGGGTAAGTATGCGAAGGCTTCCTTTCATGGTTGGGATGGTAGAACAGGAGCAGTTCTAGATCGAGTTCATTCAGATGTATGTGGGCCCTTCTCTACAGCCTCCACGCGAAGCAAAGGTACTTTGTTTTTATAGATGATTTTTCTAGTAGATGTTAGATCTACTTCATGCAAAAGAAGGATCAAACCTTCTTGAAGTTTTGTGAGTTCAAATCTTTGGCAGAGAAAGAATTAGGGAGGAAGATAAAGGCCTTGCGGATTGATAACGGTGGAGAGTATGTTTCGCAATAGTTTAAAGACTTTTGTGCTTCAGAATAAATTAAACGGGAACTCACGGCACCTCATAACCTAGAACAGAATGGGGTGACCAAAAGGAAGAAAAGATCTATTGTGGGTGTAGCTCGAGCTATGCTGCATGACCAAAGCCTACGACTTCATCTGTGGGCTGAGGCATGCAATACAGTAGTGTATCTTCAAAACAGAAGTCCTCATCGTATTTTGGGGATGAAGACACCTATAGAGGGTTTTTCAGGGAAGCGGCCAAATGTAAGTCACTTCTGTATCTTTGGATCACCAGTTTATTGTCATGTGACCAAAGATGCTCGGAAGAAGCTAGACCCAACAACTGAGTTGGGAATGCTTGTGGGGTATACAGATACACCTCACAACTATCCGGTGTTTCTATCTGCCAGTCAGAGGACAATAGTGCACAAGGATCTAAAGTTTGATGAGAAACAAGCCATGCAAGAGTCACTTGAGAGGGAGCTCAAGTTGCATGATGAGAATGAGGAACTATTAGTTCCTAAGGAGGAGGAGCCTGCCGATAATGCAGAGCAGCCACATGCAGAGATTCCAGTGGTGGAGATCACCACTACTAGAGAGTCTTCCAAAGAGGGGCGAAAATGCTCTCGGGAAGCTGACAGATTGATGCTAGATGCGAGAGAGAATGTGTGGCAACCTTCCTCTCATCACAGACATAGGAGATCTCCTGATAGATACATTGGCTACATGGCCTTAGTTAGGGAGTGTGTAGCGACCGAGCCTTCCTCTTTTGAGGAGGTAGTGTAGCAGCTAGTTTGGATGGATACGATGGTAGAGGAGTACGATTCTATCATGAGGAACAATGTATGGGATGTTGTTCCTAGACCGGAGGACAAGTCAATGGTTACTTCCCGATGGCTTTACAAGGTGAAGCAGGTAGCTGATGGTAGTATTGAGAAACATAAGGCAAGATTTGTTGCCCATGGTTTCTCACAGGTTGAGGGGATTGACTATGATGAGACCTTTTCTCTTGTTGCAAGGTACTCATCGATCAGATTGATTCTAGCAATATTAGCACAGATGGGTTGGAAGATCCATATGGATGTGAAGACAACTTTCCTCAATCGGGAGATTGAGGAAGAGATATACATTGAGTAGCCCGAAGGATTTGAGACCTTCGATCGTGAGTCACATGTGTGTTAGCTAAAGCGATCATTGTACGGGCTGAAGAAAGCACCCCGTGCTTGGTATACTAGGATCGACAACTATTTCACTGGTTGGGCTTCACCAAGAGTGAAGCGGATGCAAACCTATACCACATCATTGTAGATGGTAAGCTATTGATTATTGTACTTTATGTCGATGATCTGATTTTGATAGGTAATGATGAGTTGATCAAGTCTTGCAAGAAGGATCTTACAAGAGAGTTTGAGATGAAGGACGTTGGCCTCATGCGCTACTTTCTAGGCATGGAGGTGTGGCAGAGAGATGGGGAAGTATTTGTTTCTCAAGGCAAGTATGCCAATGAAATACTGAGGCGCTTCCACATGGATATATGCAAGACCATGGAGACTCCTCTAGCAGGTAACTAGAGGAAGGAGGATGCTACTTCACGTGAGGTAGTAGTTGCTATAGTTTATCGGGAGCTTGTGGGTTCACTCATGTATCTAGTGAAAATACGACCAGATTTGTGCTTTGTAGTGAACCAGCTGAGTCAAGCTATGGTTCAACCAACCAAGTTATTTTGGAAGGTTGCAAAGCATGTGCTAAGATATCTCAGAGGCACTACACAGTATGGATTATGGTACAAGTGGACAGAGGGAGTGAAGCTCCAAGGCTTCACAGATGTAGGTTGGGCAGGTAGTCCATCAAATAGGAAGACCATTTCTAGAGGGATCTTCAACCTTGGGTCAGCTGTAGTTTCTTGGTATAGCTGGAAACAGAGATCAAATGCACTTAGCTCAGTGGAGGCAGAGTACATGGAAGCAAGTCAGACTGCATGTGAGGCCATCTGGATGCGGAAGATCCTAGTGGGATTGTTTGGTCAGATTATGGATCCGATGGTGATATATTGTGATAATCAAAGTTGCATTAAACTCTGAAAATCCAGTATTTTAGGACAGGTCCAAGCATATAGATATCCGCTATCATCATCTACGGATTGTGTGGTCAAGAGGATCATGATGTTGTAGTATATTTCGACCGAGGAACAGGATGCAGATATTTTGACAAAGGCATTGTCAAAGGGAAAGTTTGAGTTCCATATAGATAGGATCAGGGTTGCTGATAATCCCTTTCTTGTTGAGAGGGAGTGTTGAAAAGTGTGCAACAAGAAATGCTAAATATAGAATGTGCTAAAAATAGACCTCCTAAAAATAGCGTGTCTAAAAATAGCAGTTTGGCCAGTGAGGTCATTGGCCACATTGGGTGAGAGGTGAAACTACTAAAAATAGAAATTTCTAAAAATAGCATTTCTAGGTCCCTTCCTATTTATAGCAGTCCCTAGTATATATATATATATAGGAAGTAAAATTAATTTTGGTCTTAACAGCAGTTTGAAATATTAATTAATTAATTCAGTTAAGTTAATTAATTAAGGAAATTCGAATTTGAAGTCTTTGTGAGCATGCACATGAGTTTCCTCCATTGATTGAGGGAATAAGCATGAGTTCTATAATGAGAGAATCAGTTGACATAGTTCTAACTAATCAAGTCCAATTCGATTATTTTAACAAGTTGTTAAAATAATAAAATATAGTTTGTTAATGCTTGTATGCATGTGACA
>APFE030443098.1:38199-60470 GCA_000404065.3 Pinus taeda | reverse complement strand
TTCCTTTCAATGTTACAATACATATTTATACATGCCGAAGCATCCAATACCATGGACCAAAAAACCATCGGATCCACTACCATGGACCGAAACCCATCGCGTCCAAAAAACATGTGTGAAAAACATGCACAAAACCATAGGTGGGTCCGCCCAACCTAACATAGGGTCCAAAACCAAAATTTTCTGGGGTGCTGCCCCGGACCCCATAAAGTGGGGTTACGGGTACCCCTAAAACCCTCTGTTAACTATGTGGAAAGAATATAACACAACCCAACATTGTCCAAGTGAAGCTTAGGAGGGACAATATCCACCATTTACGAGATCAAGGAGGGAATCACTCCTATTTTAAAGGGAGTTTATATAATCTACCCTTTTATATAAATAAACAAGAAGAAAATCACATTAGGATTCAAAGCTTTTATTCATCTAGGTGTAGCTATTGATCTTGACGTTTGACATTGTCATTTTGAACTTTTATGTGATGTATGAGACCTTTACTTTGTGATAATGAGAAGTTGGAGATTAAGCTGCATCTGAGTTAGTTTCAGAGGGATAATACCCTTGGATTTGTGACAAGCCCAGAGGCTTCGGTCCCTCTTTTTGTACTTATGTTTTGTTCTTGATTCCAAGTAATTCATCTTTTCTTTCATTTCAGTAGAGATTAAGCTACAAAAACCTATGGTTGCAAGTTCTACATCACCTCTGTTATGGGAGAATGAGTGGAAGGATTCACAACCTCAGTCCAAAAATATTATGTTTATGATTTCTTGGAAATATATGAATGCAATTTTTTCTACTTTACATTTTCTTTCTGGAGCTTAGAATTCAATTTGGTGATTAGATTAATGTTATGGCATAAAATATATGTTATTTAAATTCAACTCATCTTTTCCATCATAGGTTATATCGTTTTATTAATGATCAATTGATATACGCATGTGATTGATTGCAGGGATGTGTTGATATGCAAGTAAGGAAACCTTTTCCAGTTCCATCTTGGACTCCTCCTTATTCTTTTTCTACCCTCGGTTTTGTCCCAAAACTCTATTTCCACAAGTCACTTTTCCTAGTAAACTTAGGACACTGTGAACATTTATCCTAGTAGAAAACATACCTTTGAGAGGTGTTTCACTTAGATAGGGGGCTCAAACCAACCTCCCTTAATTCTCTTTAACCTCCATCCACTTCTCCATACCCCCAATACATCATTTTCACCCTAAAAAGCCACTTGAAACCCCTCTTGTAGCATTATAGGTCCTCTTTTAGAAAAAAAGGACCTCTTGTAGAATCCACCTGTAGCAAGCTTGTAGCACCAATTTTATTCACCAGTTTTGATCCCCACTTCAACTTTAGCTCATTCGACATGAATAACTACCCCCAGCTATGATTGGATTATTAGGGGAAACTCCTAGGCCACTCCCACCATTTCTTTTCCTCACTGCAAAACATAGTAGAATTATTTTTTTGAATCACAAGTATGATGCAAGTTAGCTTTATTATTTTAAAGCAAGTGTGAACTAGGTAGATGATACATTCAATTATGTTGGTAGTTTGATGAATTATGCAAGATAAATTAGCTTCCTTTCTGCAAGTAGATTTGGTAGTTTGATGAATTTTGCAAGAGAAAATAGCTTTCTTTCTACAAGTAGATTAGCCCTTGTTCTTTCATGAATTGATTAATTAGCATCTACAAGTAGATTAGCCCTTGTTCTTTCATGAGTTGATTAATTAGAATCTACAAGTTGAGGAAATGGAATTTCCACTTTCATAGTTAGAATTAGTTTTCAATTGTGTTTTCATCAACAACATTTCATTATAGTTCAGTAGGAGGAAGGATCTTTGAGCACTTTGATCAAATGTCATGACTGAGGGTGGCATGAGTAGAATCCAATCTATTGTGCATATAACACTGTTACATCTAAGTTTGTATGAAACCTGGGTTAATAATTTTAGTTAAGGATCCATTGGCAGTTGCAACATTCTTGGTGTAATACCAGGGCTCACCACTTTTTGGCATTGTTGTCAAGGAGGTGTCTAAGTAGATGTTGCTTGTGCTTGAGAATTGTTTTTTATTTTGCATACAATTTTTGAAAAAGTGAAAAATAAAAATAAAAAATTATTTCATGCCTCATAGGAGTAGGGATAATCAAGGATAATTCTTACCAAAAAGCCCCACACCCTCAAGTAGTCAACCTTCACTCTTCTTCGATGACTGTGAGGTTCCGTCTCTGACTACAGGGGAGTTAGAAGACACTCTAGGTGAGCAACCTGAAATTTTTGAAGAACCTATTGGGGAATAATAAAAATCCACTTCACCTACTCAAAGTATGCCTTAAAATAATGATGTTGAGGTTTTCCCTATCATAGAGAGCAATGGAGAGGCTAGAATGAAGAATTTAAGCCCTATTTCCTTTCCACACTTCATGGCTTAACCTATGAGTATCCTAACACCTTCATGTTTGAATTTGTTGTTTTTTGTAGGACCTATGACTATGCCTTTGATGATAAGAAGTTGAATATCTTCCCCTCTTCCCTTAAAGATGCAACCTTATGTTGGTTTATGGGTTTTCCTAGTGGTAGCATTACTACCTGGGCCCAAATGTAATAGGCCTTAAATATAAAGTATAGGGACTATTGTAGGTACAAAGAAACTAAGGAATAAATATTTAGGATGACTATTGGACCTGATGAATCCCTAGATGACTATGAGGAGAGATTTCAACTCAGTTATAGAAGGGCCAACTCTACCCTTGTTGGTGAGTCACTCAAGCTAGTTCTTCTCCGAGGGATCAGGAAGGATAGTTTGGAAACCCTAAAAATGTTGTCTGGAGGAGATATCTATTAGTCATCATATGATGACATCAAAATTGTATTCAAGAATCACTTTAGGGCTACCAAGATGAAGGGTAGGACTAGTCAAGGTTTGGTTTATTCCTCTCCATCCACAACATCAATCAAGAATGAGATAGGGAACTTTTTGGAGGATTTCAAGAGTGAAATGTTGCATACCTTTGTATTGCAAATGGATACCATGAAAATAAAAAGAAAGATGGAGGAAGTAGAAAGGCACTAGATATTTCCTTCACTAGATGAACCAAAGGACATCTTAGGAATGAATGACCATTGAATGTCATAGAAGTCTGCCTAGTTTGTGAAGAAAATAATGCAAAAGGCAAATTCCCTTCTTTACCAAGACTAAAATTTGTATACCAAGGGGTAGAAGGTGGGCCAAAGCAACTTTTCTTCATTAATCAAACAAGAGCTCAAGGACCTCAACCATATCAACAAGGCTTGTGAGGTGCACACTAATCTTATTACAATCCAAATCAGAATGAACCTTTGCAACCTTGGTACTCTTCCACTCATCCATCCTGGTCCACACCTCTTTCTTAGCATTATGCTCATCCATATCCTCCTCAACCTATCAACCATACTTTTCAACCATATCCACCACAATATTATCAATGAGGCAACCTATCACAAGAGTGGAGGCCTCAAATCAACCAGCATCCTTCTTTACTACGACCACCCTAACCTCAACCATAACTCACTCATCACATTCCACCTGATAAACCTCAAATTATTGCTCAACCTAATCCGAACTTGAACAACAGGCAAGTACAACAGGTCTATAGTGGAGAGAGATCATATACTCCTTATGTTGTGGAAATCCAAGAGATCAAAATTCGGTCTGGGAGAGTGTTATAGATCCATTTGGGCATTTCAATCCCATCATATAGATCAATGTTTTAGGGCTCATCAAACCCTAATTTCAGTTGCTACATGCCCTAAACAAGTCACCCCTTTGAATTCCTCCTTCCCAGACAGTTTCATGACTTGAAGACACCCATAAATGGTCTCTAGAGGGACTAGCATAGGTAGGCCCATGTAAGGGTGTGCTGCAGAGTAGTTAAGTCCATGCCAGGGTGCTCTGCAGAGCACTTAGGGTTCCTTTCACCTGTGTTGGGTGAGTTTGAGGGAAATTCGCATAGGGTTTGGGGAATATTGTAATCTTTTTGAGTCATCTAGAAGGTTCCCTCACTTATCAACTCCCATGAGCTCGAAAATGGATGAGGAATGAGTTAAGATGCATCCTATCCTCTCATCCCTTCCTCCATGGAACTAATTCTAAGTATGGAAGGCCATTCAATGCCACCATTTATGACAAAAACTCCTTCATCTCCCTATAAATTGACCACTCATCAAAGTGATCAAGGGCTGGATTATGTTGAATTGTAAGGAAATAATGTTTCTATGAGAATTGGTTTTGAAGAAAGTATTGTAATGCTACAAGTTTTTCGTGTTTTTGATGTGATGTGGATGGGATCCAAGCTGGACAAATGACTTTGAATCAGACGCAATGGTTGTAATTCCTTATTCTATTTAATAAATTGTTTGAACCTTTCTCCCATACGTTTGTATTGTTTTATAATGCTTATATGTGTGAAATGTATTTGGTTCCATTCACTTATATTCAATAGATATTTTTCTCTGATCGGTTCTTTTTTTTTCTATTGTGTTTACAAGTACTTCTCAAGCGTATTATGTATGAGAAGGAGCGATAAGATCGATAAAAGGAGATGAGAGGAAAGAAAAACTACAAGTATGTCTTCTCATCTTCTCATCTTATATACTGCTTATAGGAAAAGACTAAAATACTTTAAACTGTTGTTCTAGATATGGAGACTTATCTAGGGAATTAGTATTTATCCATAGATACCAAATTCTCCAAAACAAATTAGCGACTCCGCTGGGGAAGATCCTCTTTCCTAGTAGCTTATCCACCTCCTAGGACATCCTTGTAGACCCTACCTATGTTCATTGATTTTAATTCATCTCTTTTGCATTGAAAATTTGGTCAAAATTATGTCAAATTGCCTTTTGAAATGGCTCATTGTCACCATCACAGGCTTGTGAGTGACACAGTGTGGTGTAGATCACCCCTAGCATAGAGACAATGCTCCGAAGTGCACCGTCTCCTATTCAAGGCTGCACTGATCCTCCTAGGGTCAGTTTACCACCTTTGGAATGTGTTTTTGCCAACTTTTCTTTTGGAATGTGTTTTTGCCAACTTTTCTCTATTTGTTTGTTTGCTGATTGATCAATGAATGTTATGTCTCAAAGAACAAGTTTCCATCTCCTTGTCTATCCCTACTTTGACTTGATTGATTAATGTTTCTTAAACGTTTTCTTTATCATTATCAATCTATAGTAAAATTTAGAATATAGTTGATTAATCTTTGTTCGAAAGAAAGTGTCATAAACTCTTCTTTTCCTTCGAAATAGAACTGTCATCAAAGTCTTCGTTCTTATGAAAGATTGATTGATTGTATGTGCATATTTCCTTTTGTTCATATTCACATTAAGGAAATTGAAAAGAAATACATGCATATTGCATTGAAAAGTTTGTGTGTGCTCATAGGAATAGTGTAGGGAAATTGCATTAGATTGTGCTCTTTTCTCTTTGATCAAAAGAAATCTGATTACTCTATCCCTAAGTAGCTAGGGTTTTCATTGTTAAATTGAATATAAAGAATGCTTATCATGATAGTCACATTCCTAGGAATTTCAGAATACATCACGTGGTGAACTTGAAAGGAAAATTCCTAAGGAAGATCAACTTAAAATTAACATCAATTTACCTAATGGAGCATTGTCATTAACAAAAACATTTAGAGGTTCTAGGCTAGAGACATGTTCTGACATCGTAAAACAAAGTAGCTATCACTAACTTGTCTATAATACATCCCGAGTGTGATACCTCATTCCATGTACATGATTATATCGTATCTCGTCCATATACCTTCGGGTATATAGGGTGGTGTTACCGTACGTAAAGTATATGGGAATGCTCTCACTATGCAGTTTTGCATTAGACAACGCTTATATGGACTAGGCCTTCACTTACCTTCGGCTATATATGGGAGGAAAACACTAGGTTGCTATCCAGCCTTAGGTAATCAATGTGGCTGCCTTGTACACTGTGATACAATGAACACAACATTCGAGGAGATTTCCAGCCCATACTCCTTGGTTCTCTAGGAGGTATTCTGTAGTTCATAGTTGCTTGGTAAACATTTTTCCTAGCTTACGCCTTTATGTTTATTTATTTTTTGATAATAAAATTAATCAGAAATCATGGAGGAACATCAACCCTTACCCTATCATTCATGGAGTACAGCAAGTAAACTGCCTTTGCAGCCCGAAGCTACACCTATTCTGTCAAAGCGATCTTGCTTAACTGAGTCAAGTACATTAAGAACTCATAGTTCTTCATATGAATTACCTTAATCATCTATTTCGGTAAGTACTAAGGCTCCAGTTACTCCAACCATTTCTGGTACATCCATTTCTGAAGAATAAGTTTCACAATTACCAGAGGACATTAGCACTAATCCTAGTGAAATAGTAACCGAAGTTGTTCAACAACAAGCTGATCCTCAAATTGAAGTTGCTCAACAAGAAATTACTTCTGAACTTGAATCAGTTCAACCAAAAGTTAATCTAGAACCTATCACAGTTCAAACAGAAGTTACATCTAAACCTGAAGTTGTTCAGGAACCTCTTTCTGAAACTGTTGTTCTTTTACCTGAACATATGGGTTTTTAATTTAAACATTTAGAAGTTGTTACTTTATAAGAAGATGATCAACCGATTACCCCTCAGACATCAGTAACTACTGAAACTTCCACTTTATCAAGACCAAAAGTCTTTTATGGACCACATGGTGAAGTTCTTCCACCTAGTTTAATTGTTGTCGAGGAAGAATTGGAAGAAGATTCTACACCTGGAACCCCATTCCACTTTGGAACTGGGCTTTATGTTTACCCTCATACTCCTCATTTTACTGCTCCATTTGATCTTGCTTCTTTTCAAGTAACAATTGATTCTTTAGGACAAATTTTGGGTTAGTTAACTATGGCAGAACAACCGTCAACATCCCAGATTGTATCATCTGATGCAACTGTGGAAGAATCTTTTGTTGCAACCTCTTCAATGTTTTCTACCACAAATGAGTCACACCTATATGGTGAATCATCTATCTTGGTTGGTTACCAATCTTTATCTGGAACCCACTCAAGGGTTGCTTCTACACCATGGTCATCACCCATGTCCTCAAATAGAATTTTACCTGGCTCTCTTTAACGGGAAGTCAACAGTTTGATCTTGTGTATCAATATCAAGTTGGGCAATCTATTCAACAAAGACCTATGTATCCATTAAATACTAGATTTCCACCATATGGAGAGAAATATTCTTGTTCACCTTATCCTCCCTATGAAGGACCATCATATGGTAGTATCCCGCAGTATTCAGGTCAACTTGGAATTTGAGTTTTTTAATGGCAACCAACAATGCCAGTTCAACCAAGGCTTGTGTATCCAACACAACCAATGCAAACTGTGTCAACTATTCCTACTACACCTGTTGCTACTACTCTACCACAGTCACAAGTTCAAACTATTGTATCTCAACTGATACAAACTGGTCCTTCTATCTCGCAACCACAAGTTTCAGGTCAAACATTTCAAGTTTTCCAGTTTGTTGTACAACAACCACTTGTGTTTGGGGTTCAACAACATTAGGTTAGTATACCCTTATCTGGATTGACTTAGGCTTACACTGGTATAGTTTATTCACAACCTAGCCAACCTTTCATTGTTGGGCAACAACAACCGTTAAATCAACAATAGTTGTACAAACAACAACAACATTCAACAACCGTGGCAATCCCAATTTCAACAGCCTCAATTCCAGGAATTCCAACCCCAATTTGGACCTGCCCAATAGGCTCAACCTAGGTTTGGATAATATCAAGCTTATCAAGGTCCTGGTCAACAAGGCTTTGCAAGTTATGGACAATCGGAAATTCAACCTAGTTATCAACAACCACCTTATGCTGAAATTGTTTAATGACAACCTTATTAAGGTCATCAAATGGAGATGCCCTATCTTGGTATGCAAAGACTTATTGCTCAGGCAATTCCATCATATCTTGGGTATGCCCAACCTGACCTGAATCAATAGTTACAATTTGTAGCAACCTCAAAATTACTATATTTGAATTGGCTCACTAATGATCCAATCTTATATGCACCTTGGTGACTGGTGATTCTGCATAAGTTACCTTCCGAGATTCTGAAATTCAATGGAAATCTTAGAGAAAACCCATCAAATCATGTCATGACCTTTCGTTTTTGGTGTTCATAAACTCCTTAAATGATGATTCAGTTAGACTCCATCTTTTCCAAAGAATGCTTATTGGTTCGGCTGCTAAGTAGTACATTGAGTTACCACAAGATTCTTTCGACAACTTTATGACATTAGCCAACACATTTCTGACCCACTTCCAGTTACCTATCAGATACGAGACTGGAATGAAACTCCTAACCAACTCTAAATAGACTACTGCTACCCATATATCATATCATAATCATGAGTGCCATTGTCATCATCAAATGGTTAAGACATATGTTTATGATCAGCTTTTGGCTAAGTGATTCATAAAATCCTTGTTGCCATCAATCACTAAGGATGTGGAAAAAAGTGGAGTTGTCACAGAAGAGCAACTAATTTCTGATGCCTAATGCCTAGATTTGATTTACACAATCTGGCATGCTCTATGATAAAATTCCTAATGCACCCTGATCATCTTTCATTGTTCCTCCTCCTCCACAATCAAGTAAGGACTCTCATGCCAGAGATGGTGTGATCAGTTCTTTGAGCATGCAAATGGTAGGAAGACCATCTCTTAAACTCTTGCCATTACGAATCAAACTACCAATGCATCAGAAAGAACTCTTGCTTCCAAAGTTAATGTTGTGTCATCTGACAAAGGAAAAAATCAAAAGCAACCAGGAGGCAAGAAGAAGGGGAAAAACAAGAAGAAACCATATGATTCACCTCAAGAGAAATCATATGATTCCTGTACATCAGCGAGGAAACCTCGTTATCCATTTCTAATCTGTAATGATGAGCATTTTACAAGAGATTGTCAACACCGTTCAGAAGTCTCTAAACTTCTAAAAACTTCTAACACATCTCCAGTGTTGACATATCTGTTTCCAAACCCAAAGATACATTTGGTTGCTATAGGCCATGCTTCCAAATCCCAAGTACTCATGTTATCCATCACAAAGCCACAAAACGAAGTTTTTGTGTCAACAAGAAATAAATATTATGGAAATCCACCATCATCGTCGAATAATCAGGCCACTGATTAACCTAATCCTTTGACTTCGACTTCATCTAAAAATATTCCACCACCTATTGCACCAGAATTAACAATAAAACCACCAAAGGAAGTTGTGCATAAATCGACATTTAACGCTCGAGCTCGAGAAGCTCAGAACTATAACATAATGGAAGATCTTTCTCAATCACGTTCTTCTATGTTGACACTTGAGGTGTTACAAAACTGTCCCTCCTAGAAGTAGGCTTTACTATCAGCAATTGGCGGAATAGACCCTACAAATTCCACTCTTGTGGGTTTTAACCATGCCGGATATACACCACAGTTACCGGCCCAGTTATCTTTCCTAATTCAAGTAAAAGCTCTCAATAAGAATGTTCACTGAACTATTATTAATGAGCGGGCATCTACTTTCATTATGTTAATGAGCTACTGGAAAACACCTGGTTCACCATCGTTGTCATGGTCACCAACCACATTAAAAGCTTTTGATGGATGAACATATACTCCTTGTGTGATTTTGAATAACATGCAAATCGAACTAGGGGGAAAACAATTACTGTTGAAGTTGAGGTAGTTGACGGACCCTTCGATTACAACATTTTATTGGGAAGGCCATGGGTATATTCTATGGATGTTGTGGTTTCCACATACTTTCGTACTATTACATTCCCTCATAAGGGTGGAATCACAGTTATCGATAAGCTTGCCTTCTTTGAAAATAGTTCACAGGCTACAGGAAGCATTCCCTTGGTACACGGGCCCCCGCTGTCACTTCAAAGTGTTGGAGTAGGTCTCTTTAAATATCCTTCCATAATGGGTACTATTACACTGTCATCACCATTTGATTTGGTGGAAGTGGAAAGAGTAGAGACTTGCAACATGATATCCTCCACCTCACCGGATTTAAGGAGGATTACCAACAATTCTGAAGTTGATAGTAATATTGAGTTTATGCCACTCAGCCCCATTGAGCTAGCATAGTGATCAATTTTTTTGGCTTGTGCGGCAAACCCAAATCCACTTTCACCAATTATATGGGTATACCATTCACTATAATATGGTACTTCTTCAGATCCTTTCTTAGTATACATTCTACAGATGAAGGAATTGTCCAATCAATGATGATAGGAGAAGAACCTTGGGAAGATTATCATCATCCTTCCCATCTTCCAGCTGACATCAAAGATTATTCAAATGAACTAAACCACCCTTCAATTGTTGATTTCCTTTCGAATTCAGTTTTCATAGACATAGTACAATCCGAGTGAAACCTGTCAAATATTTAGGAAACGATTTCTATTAATATTTTGACCAAAGCTAATGTTGTAGAGAACATTCATGTTGAAAATCTTGTTCTCCATCAGAACTTGATAGTTACCGTAATCCCTTTCGTGAATTTTGATATATATTTGCATGTTCTTATGAGGAGATGCCAAGCATTGACTCTAGTATTGTTGAACATGAAATCAAAATGTACTCTGATGTCAAGCTAGTACAACAACGGCTTCAACCTGTTCACCCAAAGAAAGCCATTGCAATTAAAGCAGAAGTTGAAAACTTTTTGCGTGCGGGTTTCATTTACCCTGTACCTCTTACTGACTGGGTTTCGAACAATGTTCCTGTCATGAAGAAACAAGGGGCAATTCGAGTGTGCGTCGATTATAGGGATGTAAATCAGGCATGTCCAAAGGACAATTATCCTACTTCTTTTATCGAATAGATTATTGATGAATGTGCTAGATGTAAAATATCCTCATTTATGGATGGTTTTTCCAGCTACAATCAAATCAATATCCACCCACGGGACTAACCTAAAACAACTTTTATTTGTCCATGGGGCACATTCGCATATAGGAAACTCCCATTAGGTTCAAAGAATGCAGGGGCCACATTTAAGAGGGCAATGGACTATGCCTTCCATGATATCAAGCACATTGTTCAACCTTACCTTGACGATTTACTTGCTCATTCACAAAAGCGGAATTATCACCCGCAACATTTGAGAGCAATATTTTTACGGCGCTAACACTACAAGATACAACTCAATCCACACAAATGTGTGTTTTGTGTTGGTTCTAGTCGATTGCTTGGATTTGTAGTGTCTAGAGAGGGAATTAGACTTGATCCATTAAAGGTTCAGGCAATTCTTGATTTTCCTCCACCTTCAAATCTTTTACAGTTACAAAGACTCCAAGGGAAGGCTAGCTTTCTAAGGAGGTTCATTCCTAATTATGTTGAGATTGCTAAATGTTTTATGCGTGTTTTGAAAAAGGAGATGCCCTTCCATTGGGATTAGGTTGTGAAAGCTTCCTTTGATGCTCTTAAAGATGCCTTGATTAGAGCTTCATTAATGTATTCTCCCAATTATCAAAATGACTATTACTTGTATCTCGCCACTGCAGATACAACCATTGGCATGGTTTTAGTCCAAGAGGAAAACGATATTTAACATTTGATTTATTATTTGAGTCACAATCTCAATGATACAGAAAGTAAGTACTCTTATGTCAAGAAACTAGCTTTGGCAACTGTGCAAGCTGTTTAAAGATTTCGCCATTACATCCTGCTCCGGAAAACCACTGTCATTTCGGATTGCAACCCTATGACATAAATTTTGTCACATCAATTGTTGGGGGGGAAATACTCAAAATGGATAGCCATTTTGCAGGAGTTTGATATGGAATTCATCAATTCCAAATCAAAGAAATCTATAGTTTCCATGGAGTCACTTTGCGACCTTTCCTCGACCTCCATTGATTCAACATTTGAACCATCGATTTTGGATGAGTCTCTATTTCTGATATCATCATCTGACCTGTGCTATGGAGATATAATGATCTATCTCCAAACCTAAAATTTCTGGCCTGATACCTCTAGCTCACAACAATGACGTATTCGATACCAAGCCAAAGATTATCTAATCATTGGCTACACTCTTTACCGTCGTGGTGTCGATACAATTTTACGGAGGTGCCTCACACATGAGGAAGCCAAGAAAGCATTGAATAATTACCATTCAGATGCCTATGGTGGACACTTATCAGGATATGCAACCGCACAGAGAATTCTCTGTGCCGATTACTTCTAGCCAAATATATTAAAAGATTGTATTATTGTTGTCAGAAGCTGTCATGCATTCTAGATATATGACCGAAAAACTAGATTACCACCTGCACCATTGCATCTAGTCGTTGTTGTTGGACAATTCGCCAAATGGGGAATTGAATTCATGACATGTAACCCCACCTCGACCAGGGGGCATGGGTGTATTATAGTCGCTGTTGGATATTTTACCAAATGGGCCAAGGTGATGCAAATATTAGACAACAGTGGTGAAACGACTGCTCTTCTCTTTTTTAACCATGTGGTTGCCCAGTTTGGTGTAACACAAGCCATATTTATAGATCATGGGTCGAATTTTAGCAATCACATGATGGTTGAGCTGAATGCTAAGTTAAGACTGTCACATGATAGTTCTACCCCTTATTACCCGCAAGCGAATGAACAAGTTGAGGCCATCAACAAAGTCCTGAAGCGAATGTTGCAAAAAATGATAGGGGTTCATAAGAGAAACTAGCAGTTAATGCTATACTCTGCCTTGTGGGCATATCGAACCTCTGTGATAAATGAAACTGGATTCATGCCCTTTCAGTTGGTGTATGGTATGGAAGTAGTCTTACCAATACAATGCGAAATTTCATCTCTCAAACTTGCGATTGACCTATTACTCGACACTTCTGACGAAGAAGCACGTTTCTTGGAATTAATCCATCTGGATGAAACCCGTCATGATGCCACATTGCCTAACAAAGTGCATAAGAAATGAATCAAGGTGCAATATGATAGAAATGTGAAGCCTTGTATCTTCTCAGAAGGAGACCTGGTCTTGCTTTACGATTAGGAAGCTGATAAACTTGGAGTAGGGAAATTCGAACCAATGTGGATGGGTCCTTATATTGTCAAATGTGTTCTGGCAAAAGGTGCCTACGAGTTACTAGATTATGATGGGATTCCATTGTCACAGCCCCGAAATGGGTTGTACCTCAAGCATTATTATGCTTGATTGAGTGTAGTAAAACTCATTGTATACGTGCTTTCATTGCATGTGAGTGTGTGTCTTTTAGAGTTTTTATCTGGTTAATAATCTGCTTTGCATTTGTTGTAGATGTCAGAGTCTTCGAAACCTTTTGTTGGTTACGCCGATGGTGCTAGTCATAGTACGCAGAACTTGTCTTCTGTAGCATGGGCTACTTTCACTCCAAGTGGCAAGTTAGTGAGTTTTCAAGGGATTTGTATTGATCGATCGATGAACAACATCACTGAGTATAGCGCGTTGATTGAACTTATCTCAAATGCCATTTCACTAGGCATATGTTGAATCATCGTTAGGCTAGATTCACAACTCATTGTACTACAACTAACAAACATGTATACCGTCCGAAATCCAACAATTTTTCGTATGTTCCTTAGAGTTCATATTTTGGAAAGGCATTTTGAACATATTTAATATCAACATTGCTAGCTTGTTGGGGCCTGACCCAAGTTCAGAGGTGATTTAGCAAAATAAATCCCAGTACTACTGGCCCTTTCGGCAATAGTCTGTAGATTGTGGACTGAGGTCTCACCCGAACTAGTATGGGAGGGTTCTAGAACTAGGTTTCCACACCCTGGAGATGTCTGATGAGTTCAAGTGGCCTACGGTTCGACCCTGTGTGTGTGTCACTTCACGCACTTTTTCGTACCTCGCAGCCTGAGATACTGCCTTTGTGCAGCCCTACTCAATGGTTGACCACTGCACTTCTGCATTATTACCTGAGACTTTACTAATATTCCAATGTTATTTTATTATCTTAGCCTACTTGCATGCTTTAAGTTATACTTGACACTAGAAACCATTCATACAAGTGTGCGCAGTAAATAAATAGTATATTTGAAAATTATACCAAACATGCAATAACCCAAGAATAGATACATAAAATTATGATAAAACTTCTCTTTATTAATTCCTTCCTTAGCTACAGACTTGACTCCACCCTGCGCACTCAGATGCAGGGGTTCACGCACTCAATTGTAGACTACTAGGCCTTTGCGCACTCAGCTGTAGAGCCTTATCCTACTCTACAACCCAAAGACACACATTACACTTAGTCACTTAGGCTCTTGCTTCTCTACTATTACTTCTCTATATTTTACACTTAGAGCCTCACTTTATTTATACAACCGACATTACATTACAAAACTAGGGCGGACAACCTTGTGACTCTAACATAATTTCGCACTCCGCTCTTGCAATTCGCGGAGCTTTACAACAAAATTCGATCAAAACTTGGGCTTTGAGCCCCAAAAGATTCCTTGGGGGGATTCCATGCCCAACAGGCCCCCAACATAAACATCGTGACTCACCCTTGAGTGAATCAGTCGGTGTGGAAATCTTTGCATGGAGTCCCTCCAACTGTTCTCGAACTATGCAGAGATCAATAGCGTAGTGAGTTGCTACATGTTGGATCAACTGCATCTGTGCTGACATCCCTTGTATTTTTTATAGTCCCGCACCGTCGTCTAGATCCTTGGAGCTTGAAGACTGTGCTTCCACCAGTTAGTCAGATAGTCGGGCCACCCGTGTAGAGCTTCAGTGGCTGCCATTTACTTTTCATGGGAAAGGCTCTCCATTTAGTTTGACTAACTAAATTGCACCTCCGTCTATGACCTCCTTAACCATGTATGGTCTCAGCCAATGCATTCTGAACTTTCTAGGGAATTTTTCAAACTTACTATCATACAACAGTACTAAGTCATTCACCTTGAAGGTGAACAACTTAACATGGCAATTGTGCCAGGCTTTTTCACGCTGCTTTTGTACTTGCTAATGAAAACCAACCAAGAACCGTTCCTCCTCAAGTTCTTCCAATTGTGTGATCCTTTCTTCCAGAGCTTCGCGGTCTGTCAGACCTATGAGCATTGCTATGCACAGACTAGGTACAATATACATACTAGGTACAATATATTCCATCGTCATGACAACTTTGTTGAACCTCAAAATTACCCTCTCCTTGACAACTTTTCTCACTTCTTTCCCTTGATTTTCCATAAGAATACAAATCCCCATCACTGATATATGATAGATTTTGCCTTAAGGAGGACATTAAAACATTGACATGTTATACTTTTATGGATTTTCTATTTGGATAAGTTTTTGTAAATTAGCTATGAAACACATCCTATTCTATAGCTAACTGTGTGTTCCATAGCTACTTCCGTGGTTTGGCAGGTTATAGGTGTCAAACGAGGAAGCTAGCCACATGGGCATCTCTGGAATCATCTCGACATGGATCATATCCTAGTCACCCATCCCAGATCGATAAAAAAGCCAAATCAAGACCACAGTCCAAGGTGGAGTCAAAAATATGAAACCTAGAAGAAATAGGACTCTTTGTCTACCCTTTCGTGGTTAATTAATAAATCCAACAGTTCTGTTGTAGCATTTACTCGGATCAGCCACCTGTGTTAACGGTTCTGTGCAACCATCTTAGTCGAATTCAAGTCACCTGTAGCTGATCAAACATTTACGCAGTCCTATTGCGATACATGTAGACCACCTGTAGCTAATTTTCCTCAAAAGATAGTTATGAATATTTTCTTTTAAATGCCAGTTCTACAGAACCAGAAGGGGTTTGAATTTTTTGATGTATTAAGCTCACACTTACAGCTTTGTAATTTTGGACTTTTTGTTCCTGTTTATAATATAAAGCCATTTGTTAACCGATGATCATTTGAAGGAGCATTTTGAATTAAGTTAGCAGCAAAACCCAGTTAGTTGCAGAGGGCCCCTACACTAAAGGAGGTTTTATTTTCATTTGTTTTTCTGTTCAGTTTAATTTCATCATTTGCTTTTAGCAGTGTTTGTAACTTAGGTTGATTTCTTGTAGTTTTATTCTTTTAGTTCTAATCAGTAGCATAATGTTAGAATTCAATTGTGCAGTCTTGTTTCTCCAATCCATTTCATAAAGGAAACGACTTTGTTTCTAAACATAGTAAGATTGAAAGTAATGATGATGCATTGTTGATTAGTTTACTCACTATTTTCATTATTTATTTCCTAGTTCAAGTTGTCAATGCAATGTATTAATGAATGTTTTTTATCACCATTCCAAGCTGATATCCATCCTAAACTAACTGGTTAAACATTCACTTTACATAAGGGATGAAACCAATTAGTTACCTTCTGCATGTTTTTATTTAGTTTTTTCTAGATCATGAAGTACAAAAGTTGCTTGTATTCCATCTCAAGAAGGTTATCTTTCAAAATTGAAGGTTAGAGTAACTAGAAGTACTTCAGTTAATTTCATTCCCTATATTTATTTCAACATGACTTACAACATTACCTTTTTATTTAAAGAATTAGATTCATGACTTAGGATTAATGACAAGATAGGATAGATTCTTTGTTTTTCCTTCTTTTAACTTAGATTTTGACGAGTTTCAAGCTCTTGGTTCACCTTTAGGAAATTTAGATTTAGTTTCTCATAAGTTCAAATTGTACATCATTAGGAATCAAAGAACAGAAACCCCCCCCCCCCCCCCCCAAAAAAAAAACAATATAAAATCCAAAACAACGAAGTAAGAAGGTTTAACTAAGCACATACAATGCACTACACTTCATCAGCTTACAAACTCCAGTTGAAAATTTATTCAAGGAATTTAGGAAACTAAATTGACTGAACATTTTGGCACTATTATTGGGGAAGTGTAATTAGGTAACCTTATCTCTTACATTCGAAAATAAATAAATGATATGCATAGAGAAAGAGCCTCTAGGGGTAGATTTATAGCTAGAGGCAGGAGTTCAATTCCTACAACACCATCTACTCCACCAAGAACAAGAAGAGATACACCTCCATATCAAGCTCATATTTTCAGCCATAGAACTCCTGAAATTTTAAGGTCAGAGATCTCATCAAAATAATCTCCTACTTCATCTACCAAGGCAGTTCTAGAGGAGAAAAATCTTGGGTCTCCAAAAACAGGAGTAGCCTTTTTCACCTCCACAGGGGAGCACATTTTAGTTGAAGAATTAGGAATACCTGGTGAAGAAGAAGAAGTAGAACCTCTCTTCCATATTCCATTAATAGAAGAACTAGAGGAAGAGAAAGTAACCTCATAGCTTGAACCTTATACTGACTCTGAAGAAACTATAATGGCAGAAGAAGGAGAGGATGGAGAATTCACACTGTTTGGTGGAGGGGGTAGAGGAAGAGGTAGAGGAAATAATGGAGGAGGTAGAGGAAATAATGGAAGAGGAAGATGAAATAGGGAAATAGATAATTCTTTTGGATTCCCTAAAGTGGATGAAGAAACAAATGCCACAATGAAAAATATCTCACCTTCTGTCCTCCCAAATTTCCATGGGTTAAAAAGTGAGGATCCTGGAACATTTTTATTTGAGTTTGAAGTCTTGTGTAGAACCTATGATTACTTAGAAGACTCTCAAAAAATTAAGTTGCTTGCTTCAACATTGAAAGGAGCTGCTTTGAAGTGGTTCATGGGGTTAGTCACTCAATCAATTAGAACATGGAATGACATGAAGAAAGCATTTTTGGATAGGTATTTGGATTATTGCATGCCTACCAATCACAAGGATGAAGGGTTCAAAATGATAGAAAGAGAGGATGAAAATTTGGAGGATTTAATTGAAAGATTCAACTATAACTTGAAAAGAGAAAAGATTGACAATTTAGATGAAGATATCTTAAAAGCTCTTTTATTGAAACCCATTAGAGATGAGTGGATAGATATCCTTAACATGATGGGGAAGGGAGATATCTCCCAACTCCAATTAAGTGACATAGGAGAATTATGTGTTCACCTCTCAAAAGAGAAATCCAAAATTGGGAAAGGTCCAAGAGATCCTTCTCTTGCTAGAGTAAATAAGTCTACAACTGGATCAATGAGTAGGGCAGAAATTGGGAATATTCTTGATGAATTCAAAGCAGATATTCCAGGGAGCCTTAGTGAGCAAATAGACACACTTAAGTTGCAAAATAAGCAGAAAACTGAGGCTGATGCATTAGCTATTTTCTGTCCCAAATGCAGAAAAAAACATGCTTTAAGAGAATGTCTTTTGGATGCAAAAATTATAGAGACTTGTATGATTTGCTCAGAAAACCATGAGACAAAGGATTGTGCTTCAATTCTCGGTCTTAAGGATATTTTTCAAGAAGAAATAGTTCCAAATTTAGCAGAACCTCTTTTCTTTGTCTTTAGAAGACCTCCACAGGGGCCACAAAATCAGGGATTTAACAATCAAATGTATCTTCAACCGCCACCAAATTGGAATTCTTGGCAGCAACCTTGGCCTCAACCCAATCTCAATCTCAACCTTGGGCTCAAGGAGTACAAAATCCTTATGGGATATTTTCTCAATATTATCAATATCCTCCATCATATCATAATTATCCTTCCCCGCACATTCCACAACAAAATCAGCAGCCATAGCTTCAAAATCATAACCATCAAATTTCACTACCATTTCCACAATAAATTCCACAACAAAACCAAAATCCTCAACTGTTACTACCATTTCAACATAGACCAAATCAACTACCTTCCCAACCATTACCAAACCCCAACAATAAAAATCCTTAGAATACTTACATGGTGGAAGGAAAAAAATTTCCAACTCATATGATCACTCCTCTAGATCTCAATGATGTTCAACTAACATATGGTAGGATATTAGAAAAGGAAAGGCCTTCTATAGTTATTCAAGAACAAGACAATTTTAGGGAATATTCTCTAGAGCCCAATAAATTTTTTGAAGGAAAATCTCTCCAAAACCAAAATACTGAAAATGAAAAATGGAAAGAACCAGTGAACTCAACTCCCATCATTGAGCAACCCATATCTACTTTTGCACCTCCTTTTCCTGAAAGGTTACAAGTTGATAGAGGAGTAGAAAAGCAGATTATGTTGCCTAATTATGATTTTCTAAATGAATTGAAAAATGTCTGTATCAAAATCCCTTTGTTACAAGCCATTAAGGAGATTCCAATCCTAGCTAAAACAATAAAGGAGTTGAGCATAAAAAAACCAAGAATAAAAGCAAAAGAAACAAAAAGAATTCACCTGGTAGGAAAAATAGCAAATATAATGATGGGAAAAATTGCCATACAAAAATAGGTAGATCCAACAAGTCCAATTGTGAAAACACTTAACAATGGAGTTGAAATTCCAAATACATTGATTGATTTAGGAGCAGCAATAAACATCATGAGCAAACAAACCATGGAACAACTTAAGCTTCCTAATCATCTTTACACACCTATATTACTGCAATTAGCAGATAGATCTGTAATCAAACCAGATGGAGTGTTAGAAGATATTTCAGTATCCTTAGATTCTTGGTAATATCATGTTGATTTTATTCTCTTAACCCCCAAGAACAATCTAGGAGGACATCCACTCATATTAGGAAGACCTTGGCTGGCCACAACTAATGCTTTCATTAGCTGTAGATCTGGTGACATGTATATTTCTGATGGGAATTCAACAAAGAAATTCACTCTATATCCTCCAGCAAGAATAGTCACATAAATAGATGACAAAGAATGGATTGATGATGAAAATGACATTTAGCCTCTCTTTACTATTTCAGACATTAGTGAAGATAGTCAAATCTTAAATACAATGGAAAATTTTGAATCATCTCTAGAATATGAACATGATCAATTTCAAGAAAAATCCAATATTGAATATTTGTCATCTAGACAGATGTCTCTTTATTCTATGGAAGAATTTGGTAGCTCTACAATTGAAATATTTCCAGGGAGAACATTGAACATAAACAATAACTTCGAGAAATTATGACAAGAAAAGCTAATCAAGAAATTACAACAACATTCTGCTACATATGCATGGGAATATACTGATATGAAAGGAATTAGTCCTAAGACTTGTATACATCACATCTACATTGAGGAAAATTATAGACCTATTAGACAACCTCAAAGAAGGATGAATCCAAATCTTAGGGAAATTGTGAAAGAAGAGCTACAAAAACTGCTGAATGTAAACTTCATTTACCCAATTTCAGACAGCCAATGGGTTTCCCCTTTAGTGATTGTGCCTAAAAAGAATGGCAAATGGAGGGTGTGCATTGATTACCGAGAATTGAATAAAGCTACCCTTAAATATCATCTTCCTTTGCCCTTTATATATTAAGTGTTAGATAAATTAGCAAGTAAGAAGTATTTCTCATTCTTGGATGGTTTTAGTGGTTATAATCAGATTCAAGTGGCACCTGAATATCAAGATAAAAGAACATTTACTTTTCCATGGGGAACCTATACCTACCGAGTACTTCCTTTTGGGTTATGTAATGCACCTACAACATTACAAAGAGCAGTACTAGTAATTCTTTTTGATCTAATACATGATTCTGTAGAGGTATATATGGATGACTTTATAGTCTATCGGAATACATTTGAAGAAGCTTTGGAAAATTTGGAAAAAGTTCTTAAAAGATGTAAGGAAGAAAACATTTCACTAAGCCATGAAAAATGTTTTATGATGTTTACAGAAGGGATTGTTTTAGGGCATCACATTTCAGGAGATGGGATTAAAGTTGATATATCTAAAGTTGAAGTCATCTCTAAATTATCAATTCCAAATTGCCAAAAGGATGTTAGAAGTTTTCTAGGATTTACAGGATACTATAGAAAATTTATAGAAAATTTTACTAAAATAACATCCCCACTCTTCAAATTAGTCACCAAGGATTGTGAATTCAATTGGAATCCTGACGATAGTTAGCATTTGAGACTTAAAAAAAAAAAAATTCTGAAGCACCCATCTTGAGAGGTCCAAATTGGAAACTACCTTTTCACATTTCAACAGATGCTTCAGATACAGCTCTGGGAGCTATATTAGGACAAAGAGATTTGATTCCCTAAGCCATCTACTATACAAGTAAGAATTTGACTTCCACTGAGTTGAATTATACTGTAACTGAAAAGGAATTTTTAGTTGTTGTTCATGCAATCAACAAGTTAAGACATTATATAATATGATATGAAACCTTTGTTCATACAGATCACTCCACAATTAGATACTTAATGAATAAACCTATTACTAATGGCAGAGTTACAAGATGGCTTTTACTCTTGCAAGAATTCAATATTACTATGCTAGATAGACCTGGAAAACAAAACATAGTTACTGATTTCTTGTCTAGAATTCAAAATATCAAATATGACACTCTGGTTGAAGATAAGTTTCCCGATGAATATATTTTTGCAGTGACTACTCAAGATCCTTGGTTTGCAGATATTGCCAATTACTTAGTCACAGGGAAATTGCCTTCACATTTGTTTCCTAGAGAGAAAATAAAAATCATTTAGATAAGTGCAAGATACTCATGGATCTTATGATCAGAAGATGTGTTAGGGAATATGAAATGCATGAGATTCTTAAGGCATGTCATGATGAGCCGTGTTGTCAACACTTTGCTGATAAGAGGAAACCCTATAAAATCCTTTCTTTAGGGTATTATTGGTCGTCCATCTTCAAAGAT
Source organism: Pinus taeda (assembly GCA_000404065.3). Taxonomy (NCBI): domain Eukaryota; kingdom Viridiplantae; phylum Streptophyta; class Pinopsida; order Pinales; family Pinaceae; genus Pinus; species Pinus taeda. The sequence continues at coordinate 38,706 of APFE030443098.1, read as the reverse complement.
GCCAAAGAATATGTCAGGAGGTGTGACAGCTACCAGAGGGTAGGGAAACTTGCTCCTTCAAATGAAATACCAATACAAATTTAGGTACTCATTGAACCTTTTGAAAAATGGGCCTTGGATTTTGTTGGACCAATTAATCCTCCATCTAAGCAAAAGAAATATATATTAGCATGCACTGATTACGTCACTAAATGGGTAGAGTGTTATATGAGAATAGTGTCCACTCGGATGCTGCTATTCCCACTAAGATGGGTGACTATCTTAGAAACAAACAATCAAAGTCTACTATTGATTCCTTTTATGAAAATAGATGAGAGGAGAACCAAGAGTGCCAACCTAAGTCTTACGCTCGATTTCCTCTCCTTCTTGATAGAGTTGTGCCACTTCTTCTTTGTCTGCTCAGCTTCAAAAGGACCTGTGGAATCACAGCAACATACTACTATGCAAGAAACAAGGATCTAAATTCATAAATAATGCAGGATCAGATGTGCATTAACCATATACAAG